>ONZH01014844.1:0-60277 GCA_900303285.1 Rhinella marina | reverse complement strand
TAAAAACTCAGCTCTTCCTGCTCGTTCGCATATGCTGCGTGAACTTAGTCAGGGACAGAGGCTGGAGAAGGGAGAGACAGGTTTTAGCTGTTGGACAGGCAGGAGCGTGATTAAAAGCCCTTATCAGGGCTACTATAGTGCAGTACAGTGATAGCTTTACTACAATATACACTTTACAGAGAACGGCTGCTGTATTCAGGGATAGCTGCTGGAGTAGGGACAGAGAGAGGCATTAGTGGTGTATTAGGTGCTCTGCTACATACCAAAACTATATTTGGCACTACTGTTCTGCGTTCTTTTTGGCTGCAAAACCCTGTTATATACCTAGTGTGTATATGCACCATCTGATCTTCTGGCAGTATACGGCTGTGTACTTTTTTTTTTTTTTTTAAAAATACAGTTTATTTGGCTCTAGTGTTCTGGGTTTCTCTGTGCCTGCAATACCCTTTTTGTATACAGGTGTAAATACCCACCGTCTGAACAGTTAGTACACGGCTGTGTACCTAGAAATATAAAATATATAGCCTTTTCATTGCAACTGTACTGTGCGTTCTCTTGCAAATAATTTTATATACGTGGTGTTAATACACACCGTCTGAAAAGTTAGTACACGGCTGTGTACCTTGAAATATAAAATATATAGGCCTTTTTATTGGCAACTGTACTGTGCGTTCTCTTGCAAAATAATTTTATCATACCTGGTGTTAATACACACCGTCTGAACAGTTAGTACACGGCTGTGTACCTTGAAATATAAAATATATAGGCCTTTTCATTGGCAACTGTACTGTGCGTTCTCTTGCAAAATAATTTTACATACCTGGTGTTAATACACACCGTCTGATCTGTTAGTACACGGCTGTGTACCTTGAAATATAAAATATATAGGCCTTTTTCATTGGCAACTGTACTGTGCGTTCTCTTGCAAAATAATTTTATATACCTGGTGTTAATACACACCGTCTGAACAGTTAGTACACGGCTGTGTACCTTGAAATATAAAATATATAGGCCTTTTCATTGGCAACTATACAGTGCGTTCTCTTGCAAAATAATTTTACATACCTGGTGTTAATACACACCGTCTGAACAGTTAGTACACGGCTGTGTACCTTGAAATATAAAATATATAGGCCTTTTCATTGGCAACTGTACTGTGCGTTCTCTTGCAAAATAATTTTATATACCTGGTGTTAATACACACCGTCTGAAAAGTTAGTACACGGCTGTGTACCTTGAAATATAAAATATATAGGCCTTTTCATTGGCAACTGTACTGTGCGTTCTCTTGCAAAATAATTTTATATACCTGGTGTTAATACACACCGTCTGATCTGTTAGTACACGGCTGTGTACCTTCGAAATATAAAATATATAGGCCTTTTCATTGGCAACTGTACTGTGCGTTCTCTTGCAAAATAATTTTATATACCTGGTGTTAATACACACCGTCTGAAAAGTTAGTACACGGCTGTGTACCTTGAAATATAAAATATATAGGCCTTTTATTGGCAACTGTACTGTGCGTTCTCTTGCAAAATAATTTTATATACCTGGTGTTAATACACACCGTCTGATCTGTTAGTACACGGCTGTGTACCTTGAAATATAAAATATATAGGCCTTTTTATTGGCAACTATACTGTGCGTTCTCTTGCAAAATAATTTTATATACCTGGTGTTAATACACACCGTCTGATCTGTTAGTACACGGCTGTGTACCTCGAAATATAAAATATATAGGCCTTTTTATTGGCAACTGTACTGTGCGTTCTCTTGCAAAATAATTTTATATACCTGGTGTTAATACACACCGTCTGATCTGTTAGTACACGGCTGTGAAGGCAAAATATTGTAACCAAAAAAAAAATAAAATGCGGAGGGGGGCTAGCGGATTAGGATGTGGACGAGGACGGGGGTGCGGAAATGCTGTTGGGGGCCTTGTTGAAGCCAGTGGGGATACAATGCGTGCTGGTGAGGGTCAGCCAGGATCCCGCTCATCCAGAATCCCTGCCTTTATGGGACAGTTAAGCAGGGGGCGGGTTACACCGCTGTTGAGGCCTGAGCAGGTTGAACAGGTGGTGCAATGGATAGCCGATAGCGCTTCCACACAGTTGTCCACCAGCCAGTCATCCACACAGTCTCACTCTGACCCTCCTTCCTCCACACCTGGCCAACAGAGTCATCCCACCATTGACCCCTCCCAGGAGCTCTTTTCGGGTCCTTTTTCAGATGTGCCGGAAGAATCCCAGGAGCTAGCAGAGGAATTTGTTTGTAGTGATGCCCAAACACTTGAGTTTTCGCCATCTCCTGCTGATGTGGACCCTGAACCAGCATCTGTTTTCATGAACGATGATGATGATGAGACGCAGTTGCCATCAAGGGAGGCTGTTGGAATGTCCAGTGGGCAGGAGGAGGAGCAGAGTGAGGAAGAGGAGGTGGTGGATGACGAAATGACCGACCCCACTTGGCCAGGGGTGATGTCCAGCGGGGAAAGCAGTGGAGAGGTGGTGGTCTGCGCAGCACCGAAAAGGCAGCAGAGGCAGAGGGATGTCCAGAGGCAGAGGGATGTCCAGAGGCAGAGGGATGTCCACAGGCAGAGGGATGTCCACAGGCAGAGGGATGTCCACAGGCAGAGGACAGTCCAGACAGAGAAGTGAGGCCACAGCCAGCAGGGCCGAAGCTGTTCCCGGCAGCGGGCAGTCGTGCGAAGCTCCCCCATCGAGGCCTCGTACTTCTGTGGTGTGGAGATTTTTTAATGTTTGTGCGGATGACAAACTGAGCGCGGTTTGCACACTCTGCCACTCAAAACTGAGTAGGGGCTCTGAGAAGAGCAATCTGACCACCTCAGGCATGCGGCGTCACTTGGAAGTCAAGCACTGGGCTGAGTGGGAGAGAGCAAACGCAATACAACCTGCGCCCGGTCTTGCTGCCACTGCCTCTTCCCCTTTGTTGTGTGCTGCCACTGCGGTCCAGACCTCCAGCCAGGACACCTCCACATCTGCCTCTGCCTCGGCTACTTTGGGGCCTTCTCCTTCAGCCTCCCCTTCCCCCGCCTCTTCGCCTGCACCTTCACACTCCTCGTCCCAACAACTGTCCATCTCGCAGGCGTTCGAACCGCAGGCGGAAGTACGCCTCGAGTCACCCCAAGCCCAAGCCTTAAACTGCCACATCTCCAAACTGCTGGCCCTGGAGATGTTGCCGTTTAGGCTTGTGGAGACGCAGGCCTTCCGCGACCTGATGGCGGCTGCCGCACCTCGCTATTCCGTCCCCAGCCGCCACTACTTTTCCCGGAGTGCCGTCCCCGCCCTGCACCAGCACGTGTCGCGTAACATCAGGCGGGCCCTGAGGTACGCAGTCAGCGCAAAGGTCCACTTGACCACCGACTCGTGGACAAGCGCTTGCGGCCAGGGACGATACATCTCTTTGACGGCACACTGGGTGAATGTTGTGGAAGCGGGGACGGGGTCGCAAACAGAGACGGCCTACCTACCACCCCCGCCCAAGATTGCCAGCACGGGTTCTGATAAACCCCCCTCCTCTTCCTCCTCCTCCTCTGCCTTAACATCGCCCTCAGCCGCTAGCTGGAAGCGTTGCAGCACTGGCGCGGGGAGACGTCAAGCAGGCGGTGCTTAAGCTCATCAGCTTGGGCGACAGGAAGCACAGCGCCCCAGAGGTGAGGGACGCCATATTGCAGCAGACGGAGATGTGGCTGTCGCCGCTGCAGCTAGGACCAGGCATGGTCGTGTGCGATAACGGCCGTAACCTGGTGGCGGCTCTGGAGCTTGCCGAACTCAATCACGTACCATGCCTGGCCCACGTTTTTAATCTGGTAGTCCAAAAATTTCTAAAGACTTACCCCAACCTGGCAGAGCTACTGGTGAAAGTGCGGCGCTTGTGCGCTCACTTTCGGAAGTCAACTGTAGCTGCTGCTAGCTTAAAAAAACTCCAGCAACGCCTCCATTTGCCTGAACATCGGCTGTTGTGCGACCTGCCGACTCGCTGGAATTCCACCTATTCCATGTTGGCCAGGGTGTGTGAGCAGCAGAGAGCATTGATGGAGTACCAGATTATGAATCCACGCGTGCCTCCAACTCAGCTCCCTCAGTTTGCCAACCACGAGTGGCCATGGATGGCAGACATATGCGATGTACTGCGTATCTTTGAGGAGTCCACCAAGAAGGTCAGCAGCGAGGACGCTATAGTGAGCGTAACCATCCCGCTCCTATGCGTCCTTAAAGAATCGCTCATCGCAATAAGGGAGAAGCATTGCACGCAGAGGAGACGGGGTAGGAGGAGACGCAACGGAGCTACACAGTCAGACCACACTTTTGTCTGCTTCTCGGTGGCAGTTGCAGGAGGAGGAGGAGGATGGAGGACGACGTGGAGGTGGCTGTGGAAGAGGAGGAGGATGCTGGCGGCGAGGGTAGCAGTCAGGCTGTGTGCGTCCCATTGGTTCAGTGCGGATGGGGCGGAGAGGAGGCGGAAGAGGAGGGAAATGGCAAGTGATCCTTCTGGTGGGGGCAGTGACGTCATGCCTATTCAGAGTCTGGCACACATGGCTGACTTCATGCTGGGCTGCTTTTCCCGGGACACACGTGTTGTCCGGATAGTGGAGAACAAACTGTACTGGGTCTTCGCAATCCTGGACCCCCGGTATAAAGATAACGTCTCCTCTTTTATTCCGGTAGAGGAGAGGACGAATCGATTGCTGGAATACCAGAGGGAACTCGTGCAGAACATGATGGAGATTTTCCCACCCACCATCGCTGGCGGCAGAGAGGAGAGGGTCTCCCAGAGTCCCTCAACATCGATCAGGCCCACAGCCACCAGGGGAACACTCTCCAAGGTGTGGGACACGTTCATGGCACCCCCTCGTGCAACTTCCATCACTGTGGGGCCCGCTATCAGCAGGAGGGACAAGTATCGGCAAATGTTGCGGGAGTACCTGGCAGACCGTAACCCTGTCCTCCCCGATCCCTCGGCGTCCTACACTTACTGGGTCTCCAAGTTGGACACGTGGCTGGAACTGTCCCTGTACGCCTTGGAGGTGCTTGCCTGCCCTGCCGCCAGCGTGCTATCCGAAAGGGTGTTCAGCGCAGCTGGGGGCATTATAACCGATAAGCGCAGCCGCCTGTCAACCGACAGTGCCGACAGGCTGATGCTAATCAAAATGAACAGCAAGTGGATTGACCCGGACTTTGCTTCTCCAACAGTGGAAAGCAGCCAAAAGTGAAGTGCCATCTGTATGAAGTGCCATTTCCTCCTCCACCTCCTCCTCCTTAACCGCCGTAGAATTGCTCCGTAAATAAAAACAATTTATATATTTATGGCTCACCTCTTGGGCCTCCACAAAATTTTTAAGAGGTCTCACCTCTTGGGCCTCCACATAATTTTATCGAGGTCTCACCTCTTGGGCCTCCACATAATTTTATCGAGGTCTCACCTCTTGGGCCTCCACAAAATTTTTAAGAGGTCTCACCTCTTGGGCCTCCACATAATTTTTAAGAGGTCTCACCTCTTGGGCCTCCACAAAATATTTATGGCTCACCTCTTGGGCCTCCACAAAATTTTTAAGAGGTCTCACCTCTTGGGCCTCCACATAATTTTATCGAGGTCTCACCTCTTGGGCCTCCCACATAATTTTATCGAGGTCTCACCTCTTGGGCCTCCACAAAATTTTTAAGAGGTCTCACCTCTTGGGCCTCCACATAATTTTTAAGAGGTCTCACCTCTTGGGCCTCCACAAAATTTTTAAGAGGTCTCACCTCTTGGGCCTCCACAAAATTTTTAAGAGGTCTCACCTCTTGGGCCTCCACAAAATTTTATCAAGGTCTCACCTCTTGGGCCTCCACAAAATTTTTAACAGGTCTCACCTCTTGGGCCTCCACATAATTTTTAAGAGGTCTCACCTCTTGGGCCTCCACATAATTTTTAAGAGGTCTCACCTCTTGGGCTCCACAAAATTTTTAAGAGGTCTCACCTCTTGGGCCTCCACATAATTTTTAAGAGGTCTCACCTCTTGGGCCTCCACATAATTTTTAAGAGGTCTCACCTCTTGGGCCTCCACATAATTTTTAAGAGGTCTCACCTCTTGGGCCTCCACATAATTTTTAAGAGGTCTCACCTCTTGGGCCTCCACAAAATTTTATCAAGGTCTCACCTCTTGGGCCTCCACAAAATTTTTAACAGGTCTCACCTCTTGGGCCTCCACATAATTTTTAAGAGGTCTCACCTCTTGGGCCTCCACATAATTTTTAAGAGGTCTCACCTCTTGGGCCTCCACAAAATTTTAAGAGGTCTCACCTCTTGGGCCTCCACATAATTTTTAAGAGGTCTCACCTCTTGGGCCTCCACATAATTTTTAAGAGGTCTCACCTCTTGGGCCTCCACATAATTTTTAAGAGGTCTCACCTCTTGGGCCTCCACATAATTTTTAAGAGGTCTCACCTCTTGGGCCTCCACAAAATTTTTAAGAGGTCTCACCTCTTGGGCCTCCACAAAATTTTTAAGAGGTCTCACCTCTTGGGCCTCCACATAATTTTATCGAGGTCTCACCTCTTGGGCCTCCACATAATTTTATCGAGGTCTCACCTCTTGGTCCTCCACATAATTTTTAAGAGGTCTCACCTCTTGGGCCTCCACATAATTTTTAAGAGGTCTCACCTCTTGGGCCTCCACATAATTTTTAAGAGGTCTCACCTCTTGGGCCTCCACATAATTTTATCAAGGTCTCACCTCTTGGGCCTCCACAAAATTTTTAAGAGGTCTCACCTCTTGGGCCTCCACATAATTTTTAAGAGGTCTCACCTCTTGGGCCTCCACAAAATTTTTAAGAGGTCTCACCTCTTGGGCCTCCACATAATTTTATCGAGGTCTCACCTCTTGGGCCTCCACATAATTTTATCGAGGTCTCACCTCTTGGGCCTCCACATAATTTTATCGAGGTCTCACCTCTTGGTCCTCCACATAATTTTTAAGAGGTCTCACCTCTTGGGCCTCCACATAATTTTTAAGAGGTCTCACCTCTTGGGCCTCCACATAATTTTTAAGAGGTCTCACCTCTTGGGCCTCCACATAATTTTATCGAGGTCTCACCTCTTGGGCCTCCACAAAATTTTTAAGAGGTCTCACCTCTTGGGCCTCCACATAATTTTATCGAGGTCTCACCTCTTGGGCCTCCACATAATTTTATCGAGGTCTCACCTCTTGGGCCTCCACATAATTTTATCGAGGTCTCACCTCTTGGTCCTCCACATAATTTTTAAGAGGTCTCACCTCTTGGGCCTCCACATAATTTTATCGAGGTCTCACCTCTTGGGCCTCCACATAATTTTTAAGAGGTCTCACCTCTTGGGCCTCCACATAATTTTATCGAGGTCTCACCTCTTGGGCCTCCACAAAATTTTAAGAGGTCTCACCTCTTGGGCCTCCACATAATTTTTAAGAGGTCTCACCTCTTGGGCCTCCACATAATTTTTAAGAGGTCTCACTTCTTGGGCCTCCACATAATTTTTAAGAGGTCTCACCTCTTGGGCCTCCACATAATTTTTAAGAGGTCTCACCTCTTTAGCCTCCACACAATTTTTAAGACGTCTCACCTCTTGGGCCTACAAACAATTTTTATTATGGCTCACCTCTTGGGCCTTAATACAATTTTTAAGAGGTCTCACCTCTTGGGCCACCATATAATTTTTTCGAGGGCTCACCTCAAGCTAACTTTGCGCACTCATTAAAATATTTTCACAACAAGGACCTAAGAGCCCTCGATGGGAGAGCTTTGTGTGGGGGCCTGTTATAGGGAAGAGATGCGGCCCTGCGGGCTCTAGCCTGCCTTCTCCATGAGCCTCTGGCCAGCCCACGGCCTCTTCCTGCCTTTTGCGGTCCTACGCATCCCTCAACATCCCCACTGCTTTACCTGCTAGACATGACACTGGGCCAGGTCGGGTCACTGACTTCGTCATACTCAACCACCTCCTCTTACACTGCCTCACTTTGCTCCAACAGCCTCCCTTGCTGGCAACTGTGTCTCATCATCGTCCCTAATCATTTTACACTTTAGTGCCCGTTCCACACCACCATCAGCTAGAGATGGAGCTTGCTCCAGTGTTTGGGCATCAGAACAAACAAAATCCTCAGATAGCTCCTGCGATTCTTGCATGGGTGGGAACACTGGGTTGATAACATTGGGCAGGGTGGGAGGAAGGAGGGTCAGAGTGAGGTCCCTGCAGTTTCTGCAGGCTTTCGACGAGACTGGACTTTGTGGACTTGACTGGGTGGTGGACAGATTTAAAAGGAGAATCTAGAAGGAGAAGGAGGGGTTTGCCGAGCTGTCTGTAAGGGTTGCGGAAATCCAGACAGAACCAAGGCCCCAAACTTGGGTGGGGGTAGCAGGTTTGCCCGTCCCCGCCTCCACAACATTCACCCAGTGTGCTGTCAGGGAGATGTAGCATCCCCGGCCTCAAACCAAAGTGTTGGTGGTCAAATGGCCTTTTGCAGTAACCGTGTTACTCGGGCGTGGATGATGTTTTGGGACATGTGCCTGGGCAAGGCAGGGATGGCACAGAGGGAAAAATAGTGATGGCTTGATTGCTTTCCCCCTTGCCTATGCCATCTGTGGTTGTCATAGGCAACGTGATTTTAAGGGGTGCAGAATTTCATCTTCTTTTTTATCTAGTTTGGCTTGGGGTCCATGGCAATGTAGAGGAAAGAAGGTTTCCTTGTATGGTCTCACTTTACAGAGAGGTTAGATTGTCTTTGGAGTGTATTGTTGAGAGGCTGTGATAGTGGCGTAATAGTGCGACTTGGGCACGGTATATGCACCCAGACATGCTTCCCCTGCTGTCCCAGTTGCATTCCAGCAGTGTTGGCATCCTTTTCTGAGGTTTCAGGGTGGACTTGGTGACCTCCAAGTGGTCGAATTGAGATTTCCAAGTGGCGAGCATTTTTTTCCCATAGACTTTAATGGGATTCGATATTCAGTCGAATAGTCGAATTTCGCGGTCTATTCGAATCAAATTTCGAACTTTCGAATATTTCACTACTCGCTCATCTCTAGTAATAATCAAAAAATAATAATAATAAATCAAAAATGATATAAAATGATAAAAATAAATAAAAATACTCATGAATTAGTTGGCGTTGATTTCCTTTCGTGATATTTCAATAGTTGGCATACTCAAGAGACTCATTTAAACCAAAATTCGGGTTAATGTGTTTAGGCGGTAGATCTAAAACATCTCCTTCCTGCATAGTTTCTGGAAGGAGAGTTGGATGTGTTCTAACGGTTTGACCCTGAGACAGGCGGAATTCCCTTCATGTACTGCTGCGTAGTGGCGAGATACATTATGGGTAGCCACTTTGCGTTTAATGTTAGAGCGGTGCTCGCTCATTCTTTCTCTTAGGGTTTGCGTTGTTCGTCCGACATAGTACAACTCACAAGAACATTTTAGCAAATAGATAGCCCCTGAAGTCCCACAGTTCATATTATGTTGTAGTATAAAAGGTTTAGACAGATGGGGAGTGATAATATTTTTTACGTTGTGGGTGATCATGCTACAACACTTGCATCTCGTAAGGCCACACCGATAGGCTCCTTTTTCCAAGATAGTGTTTTTTTGGGGCAGTTTTTTGCTTTGTGGTTGAGGGAGTTTGGGACAGAATGTCCTAGTATGTCCTTAATAAGAATAGGCCAGTGTTTAGTCAAGATTTTTCTAATGGTGGAGTGTTGGGAATTGTATCTTGTGGTTAGATTTGCAGTGTATGGTCGGGGGGGGGGGGGGGGTGGAAATCTTTATTTTTTGCTACCAAGCATTCCTTTTGAGTTTCCTGTAATATTCTCTGTGTTGAGTTTTTCATTAATTTTGAAGGGTAGCCCTTTGCTTTAAATCGTGTATTCAGAGTTTGTAATTGCTCCTTCATGGTGTGGTCTTCAGAGCAATTTCTTCGGATATGCCTCATTTGGCTGTATGGAATATTGATTTTCCATCTATGATGATGGCAGCTTCTGAAATCTAAAAAGCTATTAGCATCAACACTTTTAAAATGCATTTTAGTAAAAATCTTATTATTGATACTATTTAAATGAAGATCTAAAAATATAGCTTCTTTTCGATCGTGCTCAAGAGTGAGGTGTATATTCCAATCATTGGAGTTCAGTTTTTCTACCAAAGATAATAAATCTTCCGTATTGCCATTCCAAATCATAATAATATCAATAAATCTTTTATAAAAGACTATGTTAGGATGTTCTAAAAGTCCCACTTCCTTTTCGAAAGCCCCCATAAATAAATTTGCGTATGAAGGGGCAAATTTCGTCCCCATTGCTGTGCCCCTTGTTTGTAGAAAAGCCTTATCGTCATACATAAAAACATTATGATTCAATATAAAATTAATCGATTCTAAAACAAATTCTTTCTGGGGTTGTGGCATTAAAACATCCATATCTAAAAATCATTTTACTGATCTTAAATAGAGATGAGCAAACGTGCTTGTAACGAGCACTGTACTGCTCGGCTCCCCTGCGCTCGCATGGGCGCAGGCAGCCACTTCCGTCAGGTGAGGAGGATGGAAGCGGCTGCCTGCGCCCATGCGAGCGCAGGGGAGCCGAGCGGTACAGTGCTCGTTTCGAGCACGTTCGCTCATCTCTACTTCTTACCTTTTGCTAGGAATATGAATTATGCTGCTTACCGTTTAGTGTTCACTGATGCTTACTATTCAGTGTTTGAACATTGTCTGCAATATACTGTAGATGGATATCAAAACAGCAATATTTGTAGTTGCACCAATTTCTTCTGGTTCTTCTAGCTCTGTATTATCATCTCTTACTTCTTGAATATGAACGTGAATATGAACGAGACACAGACACAGGGACACAGAGTCCCCGAAACGTGTTGAGATGGATTTTAGTGAAAATAAAGGACCTGAAAAGACACCTGTTTCGTGGTTGCTTTTACGCCCAAAGAATCTACGTGCGATCCTGGCCAGGGGAGTATTACTGGTGTCTTGAGCTTATCCAGTATACCGGCCCCCAGCGAAGTGAGTCAAAGTACGTATAATGATTGTTATGTCATTTACTGTTTTTACCACGTATGAGTGATAACGGAATGCAAGAGCGCTATATGATTATAACTATATTTGGGGATCCACGTGAATGCTGATTTTGAGGACTAATCATATAAAGTGAGTCTGATCCTGACCCATGCAAAGGAGGAGATATACATACGTATAATTATTGTCACCAATCATGAATGTATATCAAATACTTTAGAGCCTAAACCTATACGAAGTGGCGCTAGAAGTGTGACAGGCTGGGAGAGACCATAATCAGTTCTTCTCCCTATCTGCCATCACATCCATCTCCACTTGCATTAATACCAGGGGACCACTTAGACAACACCCACAGGAGCAGCCCTAAGTTGAATCCATTCAGTGGCACAGTGGGTCTATATCAGCTGCGCTACAGTAAACTTAAGGTCAAGGATCCCTGTCATGTTTATAAGGTCTTTTCAAGGAGCTGATTACTCAGCTGAGTCACCAGGAACAATTGCTGCAGTACATCAGTTCCTTATACATTGTGCCAAAGTTGCCTTTATACTGTAGTGTCCCTTCTAAATGTTAAAGCCTTGGCTTGGGCCACACTTTTCTGGGAATGTGAGGATTCCCTGGTAATTAGCCTGTATGAATACCTGTCTTCCTTCTGTATGGTCTTTGAAGAGCCGGGTTGGATGGCTTCAGCTACATCATCCTTGCTATATCTACACTAGGGTAACTTGACTCTGGACCGGTCTGCCATCCAGTTCCTAAACCCTGTCCTTGGAATTATCCTGGAACAATGATGCTCTGGTAGTAGCTTAATGGAAGGGTCTGACAGGTTAGATCAAATAGAAGCTTTTAGGCAGAGAGTTGTCAGCCACTCTGGATGAGTTAATTAAGCTTATTTTAGACGTGCAGGTAATCGTGCATATCATCGCTAACAAGCATCCGTATGAATGCTCATTAGCGATTATGTAGCAATGTTATACTGCTTCCAATTACCTGATGAATGAGCAAACACTCATTCATTGGAGAATTGGAATCTTTCAGCAGATTTAAAAATCATGGTTCGCCAGCGGCAGATTGTGCTGTGTAATCAAGATCTGCTGCTTGCAAACAATGATTCAGTATGGGAACGAGCATTAACGAGCGTTCCTCCCAATACTGTGGAGGAGATCACTACATGTAATAGCAGTGGTTTCCTCTGCTAATGAGCAGGCGATTACTGGGATGGAATGCTTCCCTCACGACAATTGCCTGCCTGATCAGCATGTCTAAATAGCTTTACTCTGGGTACTCGCATGGATTTGTGTTTCAGAGAATGCCTCAGGGAGTCTACTATGCAGAAAAGAACTTTATTCCTG
The DNA here is from genome assembly GCA_900303285.1 of Rhinella marina. Classification (NCBI taxonomy): domain Eukaryota; kingdom Metazoa; phylum Chordata; class Amphibia; order Anura; family Bufonidae; genus Rhinella; species Rhinella marina. The sequence goes on along the minus strand of ONZH01014844.1, from coordinate 47,879 downwards.
ACATGATCATTCCAGAAGCCCTTACTCCTCTCCTTGTCTACCTCACGAGAGATACCCAAGCAGTTTGAATGAGTCAAGTTCTCTGAGGAGCCTAGTGAGCATACATGCAACAACAGTTTTCTTATTGCACTTTTTATGGAACCACTGCTCCAACCAACTGGTTTGACTTTGGGCTGGACCTAATGCCATTATCCTGGCAGTCCTCTGTTTTTCACCCTTACGCTATACATGGATCTGGTCTTCACTGCAGGGAAGCCACCAGGCTGCTACCTCTTGAAATAGTCCTAGTGTGGTTGGCAGTGGACCCACTGGGGTCAGAGACACCAGTGCAAAGCATGAGGAATCAAGCAATACTACTAGTCAGAAAACAGGCCAAGACCAGTGTGGGTAGAGTACGTACGAATCAGTGAAACTAGTCTGAGGGCATGGCAGGCAGCAAAGGGTCAATACTGTAAAGAGGATAGGGTCAGGTCAGACGGCATAGGGTTAGAATTAGCAGACAGGCAGAGGTTAGTAAACAAGCTGAAACAGAACAGCACACCTCAACTTGGCATGCTAGAAAACATAGAGGAAAGTGCCTTAAATAACCAGAAGTGTTCAGCCATTGGCTAGGGGCAAACTAGAACATGCACACTGGCACTTAAAAAATTGAGGCTAACGCGCACCCTAAATGTAGTGCAGGAGGACCTAATGGGAAAGCACAGGCTATGCCCTGCAGCAGGACAAGCAGTGTGGGATGCCAGCATTCGGACCTGATGCTGGCTGAAAGAGGAGGGCACACAGCTTGAACCGCCAGTAAAGCAATATAAAAAGCAGGGTAAGTGATGTGGCACCTATGACTGCCCGAGAGAGCAGGAAAGCAGCAGACACGGGTCGCTAGTGTAACAAGTTTGTGGCTTCACTGTGATGGCAGGGGTCATTATGTGAGGAATTGTCCACTCAATCCAGGACACTCCAGTACCAAGGATTGGTAGCAGAGAAGACCTTAGGTGAAGATGACCTCTCTCCAAAACTGACTATTCCAGTGGTTATGTCATGTGGTAACACCTCTCTCTCCAAACAGGCCTTTCTAGAGTCTGTTTCTGCTGGCAACTTCCTTCCTCGGTCCTTAGTTACCAAATAACATACACCCTGTATTCTTGGAGAAGTCTTTGCCTGTGGTATCCATCAATGGACTACCTCACCATTATTGATAAGGGCCCTCTGGAATAGGATTATTAGTATTGGTGGAACATTTGAGAGCACTTTGGGGACTATCCATATATCATTGTTATTTCTACAGTATAGTATTTAGAGAGCATCAGGAAGCACAGTTTTGTGGGTAGCATAAATATAACACTGTTGAGGCACCAGGAGGAGGAGGAGGAGGAGGATGGAAAGGTAGTAACCTAAGATGTCTGTGCGACAAACTCTGCAAAGATAACATATGGTTCAATAAAGTCGTCATGTGTCGTCTGGGCCAAATGGAAAAGATGAGGAATGAGAAGGAGGAGACTTCTCTGGATATAATAGGTATGTGGTGCTCTATTCTCTTATCCAAATATAACTAAGCTCCAAATAAGCACTAAGGGTATGGGGTTAGGGCTTGGGCTTCGAATCTTTTGAGACCCTGGCAATGCCCCTGATCTCTTCCCTTTCTGGGCTATGGGATCTCAGACCATGGCTTACAGATGGACCCTGAAAAGCTGTCTGCGGTTATTGGCTTGCCTCATCCTCAGGGTCTGAGAGTCATCCAGTGGTTTCTAAGATTTGCTAATTATTATTGGCAGTTTATGCCACATTTCTCTACACTCACCATACCCAATTGTGTTCTCACCAGAAAAAAGATGAATGTCAAGTATTGGACATCTCAAGTGGAAGCTGCATTCCAAACCTTATACAACACACTCACCCCCTATCAGCTGTTCTTCAGTAGCTCAAAGGCCAGAGGTGCATGGCTCCATTTGCCTACTGAAATAGTAATGGCCTATAATGGAGTACTGCTTACCCAGAAGAGCTCCAGTGGCAAGACTCAGACATGCAGTTTTTTTTCTACGTGTTCTCTTCTGCTGAAAGGAACGGTTTTGTTGGAGACTCACCATCAAATTAGCTCTGAAACTGTGGAGACATGTTCTGAAGGGTGTCTGTCACCCAGTGGTTATCTATAACGACCACAAAAAATTGACCTGCCTCCAAACTGCTCAGTGGCTCAGTTCTTGTCAAGAACATATTCTGTATTCTTTGCCTGCTTCAGTTCTGTTCTTTACTTTTGTCCTGCAAGAGCATTAAGGCAGATTCCCTCTTAGGATCCTTTAACCCACAGACCAGGTTGCTAAGCCTCAACGCATCATTGATCTTGCCTGAAATATATTAATTGACCAAAAAAATAACAATGGTGTGGTCTTATTAGACTCCCGGTCTTGCCACAAGAGGGTGTAAAAGTGCTCCTCTCACTGCTCTATAAAAAAGCTCTCAGAGGCTACTGTTGGTTAGTGTACCTCTTGGTGAGAGATTGTTCATTGCTAGACATGCCTCTACAATGCACTAAAAGACATTTTGCCCAGTTAGCAGACTTTGAGAGGGGGTGCATCACTGGACTGAGACACGCAGGATGGTTGTTTTGATGAATTGCCTGCCATCTAAGCAGTTCTGACCTAGCTGTCTTGAGGAGTTGGGTGCAGTGGTTATATGAGGTCATGCACACACAGTGAACAAGCTCCAGACGGTCCAGACAGACCACCAGGAGTTGGTGAATTGTTTGATTCACCAACAAGCATGAGCAACTCCCATAGTTTCATTATCCACCATAATTATACACCCATGTCTCAACGCAGATATCATTTTCAGGCCCCTAGAAGAGGGAAATTTGGTGTCACTGTGGCCATTACATGTCCTGCCATTGACAATCAGCCACCATCAACTTCATTTGCAGTAATGTCGTGAATGAGAAACCTCAGCCAGGTCGACAACTTTTGACAGCATTGAAGATGTCCGCTGGAGCAGCATTGCCGGCAGCATTGCCTTGGACCCAGTAGGGTGGAAAACAGACATTTGACAATGGAACCAGCAGCAGTAATAGTACTGTATTGGACCCAGTATGGTTGAGAACAGACAATTGACGGAGGAGGAGGAGTCAGCACTTGATTGCACCCAGGCCAGTATTGTTGAGAAGAGACAAGTTGAGGAGGCAGCTTCAGCAGCTCTTGATTGCACCCAGTATGTTTTGGACAGTATTCTTTTGGACCCAGAAGGACAGCCTGAGAGCGCCGGGCCTGACATCGGTGGTAAGAGACCGGGGCAGGTTGGACTGCAGTCAAAGCGGCGGATGGTTGCAAGGTGGTGGAGGCAGAACTTGTGCTTCCCGCTGCTGGCCCCCTAAAGCACCGTGGAGGTGACAGTGGCAAGAATAGGCCAACTTCCTGATTGTCTTCTGGGAGGATGTTGACCCAATGGGCAGTAACAGACATGTACTACCCTTGCCCATAATTAGAGGACCAGACATCAGCACTCAGGTGCACGGTCTTGGACACCGAGAGTCCCAATGAGTCGCCAAACTTTTTCTGAACATTACTGTGCAGTGATGGGACAGCTTTGCCAGAGATGTAGTGGCGGCTGGGGACTCGCCATCTGGGGTGCGCACACGTCATGAAATCCCTGAAAGGCTGGGAGTCCACAAGGATACCCAATTGGATGTGACAGCGGAGAAAACCTTACAGGATGGTGACCTCACTTTGTCAGCTAAAGCTTCTAGCCAGGAGAGACATGAAACCAGAGGGATGACTGAAACAGCCAGAGCCTTTCCTAATATGGACTTTTTAACTTTTTTTATTAACTTTTTATTTTTTTTAAAAAACTTTTTTATACCTTTTTTTAAACTTTTTTTTACTTTTTTTTGCAACTTTTTTGTTGCGGCTAAACGGGGTTGACGGCACCCAGCAGAGCAGCAACGTGTAGCGTGTACAGTCATGGCCAAAAGTTTTGAGAATGACACAAATATTATATTTTCACATGATCTGCTGCCCTCTGGTTTTTATGTGTGTTTGTCAGATGTTTTTATCACATACAGAAATATAATTGCAATCATATTATGAGTAACAAAAGCTTATATTGACAGTCAGAATGAGTTAATGCAGCAAGTCAATATTTGCAGTGTTGACCCTTCTTCTTCAGGACCTCTGCAATTCTCCCTGGCATGCTCTCAATCAACTTCTGGACCAAATCCTGACTGATAGCAGTCCATTCTTGCACAATCAATGCTTGCATTTTGTCAGAATTTGTAGGTTTTTGTTTGTCCATCCGTCTCTTGATGATTGACCACAAGTTCTCAATGGGATTAAGATTTGGGGAGTTTCCAGTCCATGGACCCAAAATCTCTATGTTTTGTTCCCTGAGCCATTTAGTTATCACCTTTGCTTTATGGCAAAGGGGATTAATCAGAGAAAATGACTTTACCCCAGTCCTCAGCAGTCCACTCCCTGTACCTTTTGCAGAATATCAGTCTGTCCCTGATGTTTTTTATGGAGAGAAGTGGCTTCTTTGCTGCCCTCCTTGAGACCAGGCCTTGCTCCAAGAGTCTCCGCCTCACAGTGTGTGCAGATGCACTCACACCTGCCTGCTGCCATTCCTGAGCAAGCTCTGCACTGCTGGTAGCCCGATCCCGCAGCTGAAACACTTTTAAGAGACGTTCCTGGCGCTTGCTGGTCTTTCTTGGGCGCCCTGGAGCCTTTTTGACAACAATGGAACCTCTCTCCTTGAAGTTCTTGATGATGCGATAGATTGTTGACTGAGATGCAATCTTTCTAGCTGCGATATTCTTCCCTGTTAGGCCATTTTTGTGCAGTGCAATGATGACTGCACGTGTTTCTTTAGAGATAACCATGGTTAACAGAAGAGAAACAATGATGCCAAGCACCAGCCTCCTTTTAAAGTGTCCAGTGGTGTCATTATTATTTAATCATCACAGATTGATCTCCAGCCCTGTCCTCATCAGCACCCACACCTGTGTTAATGGAGCAATCACTGAAACGATGTTAGCTGGTCCTTTTAAGGCAGGGCTGCAATGATGTTGAAATGTGTTTTGGGGGATAAAGTTCATTTTCTAGGCAAATATTGACTTTGCAAGTAATTGCTGTTAAGCTGATCACTCTTTATAACATTCTGGAGTATATGCAAATTGCCATTATAAAAACTGAAGCAGTAGACTTTGTAAAAATTAATATTTGTATCATTCTCAAAACTTTTGGCCATGACTGTACTCTCGGTCATGGGACAGGAGCTTACAGCCAACACCTCCTCTGGAGTCTCAGTACGTTCCACACGCTGACTTTAGTGGACTTCCTCCTCCTCCTCCTCCTCCTCCTCATCACTAAAAAGTGGTAGAGACTCCAAGGGCAGATCAAGGTTTGCCAAGAGTTCCCTGGCAGAAGTAGCCTCAAAGGTGAGAGGTTCTGTTCGTTTGTTAACCTGATGTACCTTGATATTTGCAGCACGGTGTTGGTGAACGGCTGGAAGACTGACCCCTTTCCGGTTTCCTCCGGGGTCAGACATGGCTGCCCTCTATCACCTCTCCTTTTTGTTTGTGTTATAGAACTCTTTGCGGAGTCTATCCAGCAGAATGGAGAGATCAGAGGGATCACCGCAGCAGGACACTTCGAGGTCAAGTGCTCGCTGTAAATGGACGACGTGACCGTCTTCTGCGCTGACCGGCGTTCGGTGACTGCACTCATCCAGACCTGCGAGGAGTTCGGACAAGCTTCAGGGGCCAAAGTCAACTGCGGGAAGTCGGAAGCCATGCTCTTCGGGGACTGGCAACTGGCTTCTTCTACCCCCTTCCCCTTTACCGTGAAACCAGACTTCATCAAGATCCTCGGAGTCTGGTTCGGGAAGGAAGGTGCAGCCCTCAAGTCTTGGGAAGAACGCTTGGCCAAGGTGAATCAACGGATTGGACTATGGAGCCTCAGTTTTTTAAAACTTTTTTAATAACTTTTTTTAAACTTTTTTTTTTACTTTTTTTTGGCTGTGGGGTGACGTCACACATCTTGATTTTCACAGAAAACCAGGATACAAGGGATTATAGGAATAATAATCCCTTGTATCCTGGTCTATTCTGTGAAAAAAGTACAGTTTTGCGTCGCCGTTGTAATTTTAACCAGATTCGTTACGAACTTTCTCAAAGTTCGGTTCGGTGACGAACCGAACTTTTGGCAAAGTTCGTAACGAATCTGGTTCGTTACGGTTCGGTTTGCTCATCCCTAGTTTTGAGTATGGAAGCCTCATGGTGAGCGCTTTAATCCTGCCTTTGCTATGGAGTGACACACTGCCCCAACTGTTGTTGTGATGATCTGTGCAGGAATTTCATACGACAGTTGGTCACCACAACTGTACCATCCAGCAGCCACGGTTTACCTCTTATGGCAGGGATTCCAACTGCTATTTTTCATCAAGATAATGCTTGCCCAAATGCAGCAAGAGTTTCCCAGAAATGTCTCCGTTACATTGAAACATTTCCTTAATCTGCATGGACACGAGATTTATCACCAATCAAGCATTTATGTGACGTTATTTTTGCCAACCTACAAGTGTGCAGGATCTACAGGCCCAGCTACATCTGTTGGCAAACTGCCACTGGATATCATACATAACCTGTATTCCTCCATGCCCAACGATATCTCCTCTTGTATTCAGGCTAGAAATGGTCCAAAAGAGTTCTAGAGCCTCCTTTCAATTGTATAGTTTTCTTCAATAAGCTTATCCTTTCATTCTAATTTTGTAATCGCTTACATATATCATCATTCTATTCACACATAGAAAGTTTCATTCAATTCCAACAACTCCTTGGTACATTGTTTTTCTTTTTTGTCAGTGAGCGTATTTCTGTTGCTCCTGTCCTATTTAAGGATATTCCCTCAGGAAGACTTTTGGTTTTACGGCTAAATGGAAGGGGATATTATGGGGAGCATAAGTCTAAACTTGCTGGACACTCAGGATGCACAAGATATTGAACTTGTTGGCTTACGTTCTTGAGAAATATTTGAGTATACTACTCCTGTGCCACAAGTGCACAAAACCAATCCTCTCAGCAGAGACCTGTGGGCCTCTTCCTCCCATTGTCAGTGCCAGATTCTCTGTGTCAACAAATCACTATGGACTTTATCACGGATCTGCCTCCATCCTCTGGTTGTACCGTGATCTGGGTTTTGACTGTTTCTCTAAAATGGCTCATTTTGTTGCTAAAGCTTTCCACCTGCTGTTCATCCTGCCAGTCTATTAATGTTGCAAATTCTACTCACCATGACAACTGGTTGCCAATGCTTCCCTGGGCTGAATTCTCTTATAATAATTGCTGAGGTGAATGTACCTGCAAATATCCATTTTACATTGTATTCCTGTTTCAGTATCCTCCGAGGTGCCAGCTGTGGATTCTACCATCAAAGACTTTCTTCAGATCTGGCAGGAGACTAATTCTTCGGTAGTCCGGGTGGACTCAGAGGTGGGGAGCATGGAAGAGTGCTTCCCTTTGCAGGTCCAGTCAATAAAGAAGTTTGCCAAAAAACCCTAAAGGTGGCCAGTGCCTTTAAACCGCTGGTCCTCTACCACTACTCCAGAACTTCAGTCTATGCTCACACTCCAGTTGGTCCTGAAGATCAGTTTGAGAGGAAGAGCATCCTTGATGTCAAGAAGGTTGTGAAGAAAACTTTGTACTTGGTGGATTAGAAAGGAATAGTCCTGAGGAGAGATATTGGAAGACTTCTGAAAATATTGATGCGCTAGCTTTTCTTGTCTTGGGTCAGGACTAAAGAGGAGGAGGAATAAGGAAGTAGTTACTGTGATGCTGGAGGTCCATGCCCTCCTGCATCTCCCCTTCCTGATGGGCAAGGCCGCTGGAGTACTCACCCTTTAGGCACGCAGCTAAACACTTGATTCCTGCTGTTCTCTTCCATAGGGTGCCCATGCTCTCTCCATAGCTCTTTAGGGGCCAGCAGGCACTCAGACTAATATGTCTTCATTGACTAGTAGAATTCCCTTCTGACCTCTGCCTGTTTACCAGATTGAACCTGTGCTGCTTGTCTTGACCATTGCCTGATATCTGTATTGACCCTGGGCTGCCTGTTCTGACCTTTTGTCTGACGTCTGTATTGACTGAAGTATGCCACTTCTGAACTTAGCCTGCCCCTACGACCAGGCATCTGCCTGTCCCTGTGGTGCAACACAACGGGGCCTATTAATCCCTATGGGTCAGCTGTCACTGAACGGAAACTACAACAAGACGTTATGGCCTGGTGGTTCCCTGCAGTTTAGTCCAGGTTCTTGTACAGGGTAAAGAGTAAATATCAGGAGACCACTTAGATAATGCTCTTAAGAGTAGCCCTATGACAAATCTGTGGTGGGTCCATACCCATTGCACTAATATAGACAGCTTTAATCACATCATGTATTGTACAGTGGACTAGATGCCTACAAATGTCAGGATAAATAATAATATCAATGTACCGTTTATGTAAAATGTGTTAATGGCTACATTACCATTGTCTGTACAAGGACGAGATTGTGCAGCTTTCTCTAGTCTGTCACACTGTGGCTATGAGACAGATACCCCAGTTGAAGAACAACCATCACACAAAGAATGAGTTTCTGTATTGTAACCAGTGAACCTCAGGTGTTCTGAGCCTGGAAATAACATGAGAACCTGGACACAAAGCTTTTGCTGGAATAACTGCTGGAAATAGCAAATTTGCCTAAAGCTGGTCATTTTTCATGGCACGAAAACTCGCTTGTCAGAAGGTTTTTTACTGAGTGGATTTGATAAGTCCAGAGTGAGCAAAACCTTTCAGTGGATAATACAAGCCACGGACATGAGCATAGACAGGGGGTCACAGCTGCTTACAGCATCATTTATATATTTATTAATATGAAGAGTGAAGATATCATTCTAAGCACAGCAGCACAATTCTTTTGCTGTGTCAAAGGAAAGGAGCTCACCAGCTTATATTTATGGATTTATGGGAATCCAATTGCCTGTCCTCGTGCCAATAACATGCTTCTCTATTTTTGTTTTAACGAGTAAACAGAATTCTTAAAGGGGCTATCCAAAGCTCTCGCCCATGACGGCCAATCTGAAATCTTCTGGACTGCTGCTGCAGGACTGTGCTCTGTTTGTTGACATGTGGTGTCTAAATGTCAGTCTACAGTATGTGGGTGAGTGACTTAGCATAAATGTCTTATATAAGGCTTTGTTCACATATGAGGCGGATGCTCAGTTAGAAGTCTCCATAGTTGAGTCCATCATCTAGAGTAGGAAAAATATCCTTGCACGCAACACTTTTCCATTTATCAAAACATTGGACATGTTGGTGAAACCCAGCAGACCCATTTTTAAGTCTACTGGATCAATCAGGCACTATTGGTGTGCATCATGCACTGGATCCAGCAATGTGTCATTGCCTTCTGATCATAAATGTCACCACAACACAGATGTGAACAAAGCTTAAAGGGGTTGTGTCACTTCAGCAAGTGGCATTTATAATGTAGAGAAAGTTAATACAAGGCGCTTTCTAATGTATTGTGATTGTCCATGTTGCTTCCTTTGCTGGCTGGATTCATTTTTCCATCACATTATACACGGCTCATTTCCATGGTTACGACCACTCTGCAATCCATCAGTGGTGGTCGTGCTTGCGCACTATAGAAAAAAGTGCAGGCCTCTCTGGTGGCTGGGACCATGGGGCTGCACATAGGCCGGTGCTTTTTTCTATAGTATGCAACCACGATCACAGCTGATGGATTGCAGGGTGGTTGTAACCATGGAAACAAGCTGTGTATAATGTGATGGAAAAATGAATCCAGTCAGCAAAGAAAGCAATATGGACAGTCACAATACATTAGTAAGTGCCTTGTATTAACTTTCTCTACATGATAAATGCTATTTGCTGAAGTGAGACTACCCCTTTAAGACATAATCTCAAACAATAGTTTCCAATAAAGATGACTGGTACTCCTGTGACTTTCCCACTTACTGCTGCTATCATGGACTTAGTGCTAAATCCTCACACCAATAACCCTCTTAGTTGGTGCTCCATTAGCATTTCAGCTGATCTTGTTTGAAAGGTGACATTCCAATCTTTCAAAGGATACTAGAATCATAGCATTATATCCACTATATCAGAAGATATAGCTGTTAGAAATCGAGTCAGGAGTGAAAGCTGTGTTTACTTTCACTTTCAGCTGGGCACTTGGGAGCTGTTTTCCAGCAGAATAAAAGTGCTTTTATGATTTAATCATTCCTATCGTTCAGATCCAAAGGCCCCAATGCTTTTGTTTTTAGAATAATTTCTGCTTCCTTTTGTAAAAGTGTTCGTTCTTTATCTCCACCTCTCGGTGCATGTTGCAGACGCATCAGACCACAAAAAACGCATCTGTCTTGTGTCTACATCGTGCTGTGTGCTCATGTGCTATATCAACTTAGGAGATCCCACCTTAGTAGTCAGGGAGCGTACGTGTTCCCCAAACTAGACTTGCATTGACCTAATAGTTTTACCTTTTTTTTTTTTTTTTTATAATTCATTTTATTTTTACAAATTTTCTGACATTTATCACAAAAAAAGTCAGAATAAATACTATTCATAAAAATACATTCAAATCATACAATACATTATACACATCCCGAATTCCCCACCACCCACCCAACCTCTAATGGACGACGGGAGAAAAAAAAAAAACCTTTATCCATGCCAATTATCCCATATAGTATGCCAGAGTTTTTCCTTATCCTTCCTCTTATACCAAATACATTCAAAATGTTTAACATTATGAACCAGGTTTTTCCAACAAATAAAATCTGGACGGGTATCAGCCATCCAGTTTTTAGTTAGAACTAAACGAACTAAAAAAAGTAATCTTGAAATCAAATTCTTGTTGCCCCACAAAATTCCGTCTTTTCCTAGGTATCTCAATATCAAACATTCTATATTAAAGTATACATCTATATCAACAATGTTCTCAATATAGTCATGAACTTTTATCCAAAAACCTCTTACATATGGGCAACTCCAACAGAGATGATAAAAATCTGCGTTCTCATAACCACATTTAGGGTAATGAAATCTTTTAAATGAAACCCACAATTGCCTAGGCATTTGTACGATCCTCATTGTAAGTGCCTACAAAATCAACATCGACCACAATGGTAATTGCCCTCCGGCAATGTACTCTGTAGCCAATTCTGTCTTTTTTCCCATTTTCATTGCATATCTTCCCTTTACTAAAATATCCCACAAGTTTTGTCTGCGTCTAAAAAATTAATAAAATGAATGGTTGTTGATTAGAAACTTCTGACAAGGTGGGGGGGGGGTCATTCTCCACTACATGCTAGTTTTTTCTAATAGAAGACATTTGGCTGTACTTGAAAAAGGCGGCAAAGCATCTATTCTGTTTTTTATTTGTAATAGTTTTTAATAGAGATTCCTGATTTTTTGCTTGTGCTCTATATAGAGATTGTTTTTGTCACGGACAGAAACACTGGGATAAGGTGCACCCTGACTTATCCCAAATCTGTCCCTGCCTACTTGCCTCACCCTAGGCTAAGAGTCCTAGGGGGACAACTGGACGACAATCCCTACACTGTATAAGTGAGGGATGGGGAACGGAAGGAACAAAGACAAACGAGTAACAAACAAACACAATACGAATAGTCAGCTAAGCAAGGTCAAACCGGGAGCGTACGTCAGGAGCCGAGGGATAAGCAGAATCAAGGTCGAGGTCACAAGCAAAAGGTCTGGATACACAGTAAGGTCACAAGTCAAAACGCACAGCACTGCAAAGAAAGTAACTTCAATAACAGGCAACTTGTAAAGGCAGTTGCCATCTTAAATAGCCCACCCAGGATCATGTGATGTGGCCAGCATCACATGACCTGAGGCGGAGCATGCTTCCAAAACAATATGCAAAGTAGCCATGTGGCGTGATCAGCACCACATGGCTAGAAACCCAAAAGAAAATTAACTGCTGAAGTGCTGGCTGACAAACCAGCACTTCAATTCCCTACTGCTCGTCACTAGGGGGACGGAGAGATCCGGCGGCACTGCATGGAGGTAACGCGTCGCTGGCCTCCCGTTACAGTTTTATTAAGTTCTGAGAGTAACCCCTTATTTTTAATCGTACGCTAAGAGATTCTGCCTGTATCTCAAATTGTTTGTCTTCACTATTATTTCTGCACAAGTATAGAAATTGTCCATAAGGGAGAGACTGTTTTACATATTTTGGGTAAAACTGTCATATCTCAGTAATGAGTTCATAGCTGTGGGTCTTCTGAATTCGCTAGTATGAATACGTCCCTCTTCAGTCACAACTTCCACATCCAGAAACTGTAAGGTAGGACTTGAATGACATTCATGTTGTTATCATTCAAAAATGTCTCAAACTCCTTAAATTCCTGTTCGACATATCTGAGGTATAGTTGTATATATATAGTACAAATGGGTTCTGCATGTTATAGGTCTTATTATCGTCAAATTCCACCAGCAACAGATTAGCGAAAGTTGGGGCCACTGGAGTCCCCATCGCTGTACCTGTTCACTAGTGGTACCAAGTACCCCCAAATTGGAATGCATTATGATCTAGGACAGGGATGCTCAACCTGCGGCCCTCCAGCTGTCGCAAAACTACAACTCCCAGCTTGCCCTAATAGTTGTAGGCTGTCCAGGCATGCTGGGAGTTGTAGTTTTGCAACAACTGGAGGGCCACAGGTTGAGCATCCCTGATCTAGGACAAAAAACAGTATCGCCTTTATATATTGTACAACCTTAAAATACCTTTCATGTTCCAGCAATCAATGTCTGACTGCCTCTATACCCGCACTGACAGGGATACAAGTGTAAAGGCTTTTGACATCAATATTGACCAAGCAATATCCCTCCTGCCAATGAAAACAAAAAACTAAATCTTCAAAAACTGAGAGGTGTCTCGTAATTAAGATAGCACTCCTCCTAATAAAGGTCTTAGTATCCAATCCAATTAGCAGGAGAGGAGCTCAGTCACTGAACCCCTCCCAAACACTGTAGGACGATCTGAGGGGCATTCTCTGCACTTGTGTATCTTATACCAGTAAGGTTTTTTGTGGGTAACCATTCATTAATATATACGGTGGTGATTTTCACTAAATTTTTTATAATTACTTTTGTCAGTTTCAAGTTATTTCAGTGACCATAGTGGGTATTTTTTTTGTTTAAAGCAAGGGTACCAACAATGTTTTCCTTATGTGTAGCTCTCTCTCTCTAGCCACTGCAGAAGGAAATTATGGAGAGATGACCCCTTTAAGTAAATCAAGGTAGCTTTATAAGTAAAAAAGTTATGGCTGAAAGGAAACAAAAATAAAAAAAATATCTTAAACGGTTGCCCCATGAAAAAATATTCCACAGTTTTAAAATCAGCACACATATCTGAATACTTTTGTAATTGGATATAATTAAAAATGTATTATTGCTACTGAGTTATTCAATGAATTTATCTGTGTAACATAGTAACATAGTTTATAAGACCGAAAAAAGACATCTGTCCATCCAGTTCGGCCTGTTTTCCTACAAGTTGATCCAGAGGAAGGCAATAACCCTGTGAGGTAGAAGCCAATTTTCCCCACTTTAGGGGAAAAAATTGGTTCCCGACTCCAATCAGGCAATCAGAATAACTCCCTGGATCAACGACCCATCTCTAGTAACTATAACCTGTAATATTATTACCCTCCAAAAATACATCCAGGCCTCTCTTGTGAGGTGAACTTACCATCACCACCTCCTCAGGCAGAAAGTTCCCTAGTCTCACTGCTCTTACCATAAAGAATCCTCTTCTATGTTTGTGTACAAACCTTCTTTCCTCCAGACGCAGAGGATGTCCCCTCGTCACAGTCACAATCCTGGGGATAAATAGATCATGGGAGAGATCTCTGTACTGACCGCTGATATATTTATACATAGTTATTACATCTCCCCTCAGTCATCTTTTTTCTAAAGTGAATAAGCCTAATTTTGATAATCTTTCTGGGTACTGTAGTCCACCCATTCCAGTTATTACTTTAGTTGCCCTCCTCTGAACCCTCTCCAGCTCTGTTATGTCTGCCTTGTTCACAGGAGCCCAGAACTGTACACAGTACTCCATGTGTGGTCTGACTAGGGATTTGTAAAGTGGCAGGACTATGTTCTCATCGCGGGCATCTATGCCTCTTTTGATGCAACCCATTATCTTATTGGCCTTGGCAGCAGCTGTCTGACACTGGTTTCTACAGCTTAGTTTGCTGTTCACTAAATTTTCTAGGTCCTTTTCCATGTCAGAGTTACTATGGTTATATTTTACCATTTAGTATGTACTGGTGACTTGCATTATTCCTTCCCATATGCATAACCTTACATTTGTCAGTGTTAAACCTCATTTGCCACTTCTCTGCCCAAGCCTTCAGTCTATCCAGATCCATCTGTAGCAGTGTACTGTCCTCTTCTGTGTTAATTACTTTACACAGTTTAGTGTCATCTGCAAAAATTGATATTTTACTGTTCAAGCCTTCTACAAGATCATTAATATATTGAAGAGAATAGGGCCCAATACTGACCCCTGTGGTACCCCACTAGTGACAGTGACCCAATCTGAATATGTGCTGTTAATAACCACCCTCTGTTTTCTATCACTGAGCCAGTTACTTACCCACATACAGACATTTTCTCCCAGGCCAAGCATTCTCATTTCATATACTAACCTTTTATGTGGTACCGTGTCAAATGCTTTGGAGAAGTCCAGATATACAACATCCATTGATTCACCGCGGTCCAGTCTAGAACTTACCTCCTCATAGAAACTGATTAAATTGGTTTGACATGACCGATCCCTCATGAAGCCATGCTGATATGAAGTTATTTGCTTATTTTCATTGAGGTACTCCAAGATAGCATCTCTTAGAAAACCATCAAACAGTTTACCCACGACAGATGTTAAACTTACCGGCCTATAGTTTCCAGGCTCTGTTTTTGGACCCTCTTTGAATATTGGCACCACATTTGCTATGCGCCAATCCTGTGGAACACTCCCTGTCAGTATAGAGTCCTTAAATATCAGAAATAAGGGTCTGGCAATGACATTACTTAATTCTCTTAGGATACGTGGGTGTATGCCATCCGGTCCTGGCGATTTGTCTATTTTAATCTTTTTAAGACGCAGCTCTACTTCTTCCTGGGTCAGACAGAACACTTTTAAAGGGGAATTTACTTTTATACTCTGCATTTCATCTGACAGTTTATTTTCCTCAGTGAATACAGTGGAGAAAAAGATATTTAGTAGCTTTGCTTTCTCCTCATCGCTCTCTGCAACTCCCCCTCATTACTCTGTAAGGGGCCGACACCTTCAGGTTTATACTTTTTACCATTTATATAATTAAAGAACATTTTAGGGTTAGTTTTACTCTCTTTGGCGATTAATCTCTCGGTCTCTAGTTTGGCTGTTTTTATTTGTCTTTTACATATTCTATTTTTTTCCTTATAGTTTTTCAATGCTTCCTCGCTCCCCTCCTGTTTTAGTGATTTAAATGCTTTCTGTTTGTCATTTATTGCTTTCTTTACAGTTCTGTTTATCCACATTGGTTTTTTCTTGTTCCTTAACCTTTTATTCCCATAAGGTATGTACCTCTCACAATTAGATATTAGGATGCTTTTAAAAATATCCCATTTTGTGGCTGTATTTTTATTTTTGAGGACTTTGTCCCAGTTAGTTAGGCCTATGGCCTCTCTTAGTTGGCTAAATTTTGTACCGCCACCTGCTGTTTGCTCTTTTTCTAATTTTTCGCTCACTGAGACAGGAGCACATGGCCAGTTCCATCCATCAACTGCCACCAGCTGCAGCAGAAAGAACACGCCCCCTAAGCTGCCACTTTTAAATAAATGTAACAGAACAATTGGAGCAATATATGGGAGACCTCTGGATCCATGTGAGGTACAGGGCTGGTCCTAGATTTGTTAGCAAGAGGTTGTCATGTACTAAATTGTTATTTTCATTTTTTACATTATTCAAGGGTTAACCCTTTTAAGTGGTTAATGTCTATAGTACAATATTGTAAAGTATACATACACAGCATTGTCATTTATTTTTTTATCTAAGTGTTTCATTTTATGGCATTTTTTCCCAAATGCTTTTCTATAGAACTTAAAGGAGTTATACAGAAAAAAATCATTGATGACCTGAGGATAGGTCATCAATATCACATTGGTGGGGGGTCCTGCACCCAGGACCCCCAATGATCAGCTGTTACAAATGGCTGGGCACTCTGTGACGTCACTGTACATCAGTCATATGGCCTAGTAGCAGCTCAGTCCCAGTCAAGGCAATGGGGCTAAGCTGCAACAATGTATGGAGCTATGCTTGGAAAGCTGTCGGGAGCCTGCAGCGCTCACCTGATCTCTAGTGAGAGTAGCGGCTCCCTGAACCAGCTGATTGGTGAGGATGCTGGGACTCAGACCCCTGCCAATGTGACAATGATGACCTATCCTGATAGATGCCTTCTGTAGTTTTTGCACAATAAGGGTCCATTCACATGTTCACATAATTGGTCAGCATCTGTTCCGCAATTTTGCCGAATGGGTGCGGACCCATTAATTTTCAATGGGGCTGCAAAAGATGTGGACAGCACAAAGTGTGCTGTCCGCATCCACACTTCCGTTCTGCGGCACGGCAAAAAAAGAGAACATGTCCAATTCTTGTCTGCAGCCATGGACAAGAAAAAGCATTTATAGTATAGTGCCAGCCATGTGCGGTCTGCAAAACGCGGAACGCACATGGCCGGTGTCCGTGTTTTGGAGATCCGCAAGTTGCGGACCGCAAAACAGTTGCGGACGTGTGAATGGAACCTTACAGGCATAAATCTCAGTAGAGGTGAAACATCTCCTGAATATGGCTGTATATATTTAGTAAATTTACCAAATTTACACAATACAGATGTTTGTGTGACTGACATGTCAGCCGAAGAACAGTATTTATAAATGTGCCTCCATTTTTTCTTGCGCAATATGCTCCAACATAGAGATATCACCCTTGTTTTAATAATTCAGGTACCATTAATGCCATCATTTAATAGACATTACTTAGTCACTTAGCGAGATAAGGTTGTTTATTATAATTCACAGAAAAAAAAATCAGTTTCTTGCAATGTATGAGTTAGAGGTGACCGCCACATCCAGACGATTCTACATTGGGGTTGCTATGGTGATTATTTTAATTCTGCTTAGAAGTTAAATGTTCAGAAAAAAAAAAATGGGAATTGTCATGTATGACTTACTAATGGTAGCTTTAGTGCTCTTTGGTTTTACAGGATGAAGAGGCTGTAAATCTTCTGAACATAGAGATTATCACACAAGTGGATTCTATGGACTGCATATTTGTAGACCTGTACACTTTATTGACATCTAAGGAAAATGTATCTTCATTCCAAAAATACACTGTATGGGCAGCAGAATGAATAAGTGCTTTATTAGAAGCACATAACAATCAATCTTCAAAGGGACATGCACATTCATGATAATCTGTGAGATGATGCTATGTCCAGCAGAAAAGTGATAAATCTTCCATAGGTGTCAATCTGGAACAAAGCAATTACCTTAGACAAGGAGGTCCTTGTGTGTAGCCATGTTCATTTACTGACTTGATATGGATTTTCATTCAATTGCTATCGGAAATATTCCACGCGTGCTAACAAGCCCAATTTATTTTGTGCTGTCAAAATGTCAGCAAACGGCAAAGCCATAAGTCAGTATTCACACTATTAGCAAAGGAGTTTTGTGTGAACTTAACAACTTGCAGGGTCTTCACCTCTAAGGATTCTGAGTGCTCCTGTGAAATGCATCAGTCTGTTCAACCGGATTCATTGTTACTATGGTTTAAATGATCTGCCCTGGGAAATATTCTGGCAATAGCACGCTATCGACGTCTACTTGAGAAATGGTCAAAATTATCATTCCTTATCTTAGCATTCAGTATATCAACATTATTTTAGACATAAGCAAAAAGAGAACAAAAAGCCATCAAAATATAATGAATGAACCAGGGCAACAACTCTGCTACAAGAACATATTGTTGATTTTTGAAGTTGCAAATAAAGGACAAGTATTTGTGCTGTTCTGCACACCCAACTAAAAGTGCCCCCATAACATTTAGGGCTCTTTCACACGAGTGGATGCTGTCCAAGTAATCCACTGCGTGTAAGTGTCAAGCCCCGTTCTCGGACAGCAGCGATATGGAGCATTAACATGATTGATAATGCTCCGTGCCTCTCTGTGATCTTTTTACAACAAAATCACAGCGAGATAAAGTTGTCACTGTGATTTTGTAGTAAAAAGATTACAGAGAGGCAAAGAGCATTATCAATCATGTTACTGCTCCGTGTCTCTGCTGTCCGGAACAGGGCTTGGCTCTTTTACACGCAGCGGATTCCTCGGACGGCATCCGCTCGTGTGAAAGAGCACTTACTGTGCCCCATGGCAGTGCCACCAAATTAAAGTGCCCCCAAATATCATTACTATTGATATTATGTTAGAGACAAGCAAAGTTTAGAAAAATTTGATTTTGCAGTTTCACCAAAGTTGCCCAAGAAAGTGTATTTGTTACGAATTAATTTGTCACAAATCGCTATAAATAAGTATTACACTCACCAGTAATAAGGTTTCCTGGAAGTCTCCATGACACCACATCCTGAGACTGAGTTCCTCTGATAGGACAGGAAAAAGCAAAGGGAAGTTTAAATCCCCACCCCTTCCTCCATCACCAGTGTATTTGCAAAGTATCAACCAGGATAAAGGGATAACTTTTTGCCTTTATTTGGTCCTTAAAATTGTACAAAGAGGTTTTTATTAGAGATGAGCGAGTAGTGAAATATTCGAAAGTTCGAAATTCGATTCGAATAGACTGCGAAATTCGACTATTCGACCGGATATCGAATCCCATTGAAGTCTATGGGAAAAAAATGCTCGCCACTTGGAAATCTCAATTCGACCACTTGGAGGTCACCAAGTCCACCCTGGAACCTCAGAAAAGGATGCCAACACTGCTGGAATGCAACTGGGACAGCAGGGGAAGCATGTCTGGGTGCATATAACGCGCCCAAGTCGCACTATTACGCCACTATCACAGCCTCTCAACAATACACTCCAAACACAATCTAACCTCTCTGTAAAGTGAGACCATACAAGGAAACCTTCTTTCCTCAACATTGCCATGGACCCCAAGCCAAACTAGACAAAAAAGAAGATAAAATTCTGCACCCCTTAAAATCACGTTGCCTATGACAACCACAGATGGCATAGGCAAGGGGGAAAGCAAATAGACCCCACCCCTAATTGTCATTGTGTGTGTGTGTGAGATGTGGTCAGACATGTCTTCTTTAAAATGTAAAAACAACTCAAAAACACATGCAGAAGCCTTAAAATGCCCAAATTGTTGGCGCTTGAGATGTCAGTGACCCGACCTGGCCCAGTGTCATGTCTAGCAGGTAAAGCAGTGGGGATGTTGAGGGATGCGTAGGACCGCAAAAGGCAGGAAGAGGCCGTGGGCTGGTCATAGGCTCATGGAAAATTTTGTGGCGGCCCAAGAGGTGACACCTCTTAAAAATTATGTGGAGGCCCAAGAGGTGAGACCTCTTAAAAATTATGTGGAGGCCCAAGAGGTGAGACCTGTTAAACATTTTGTGGAGGCCCAAGAGGTGAGACGTATTAAAAATTATGTGGAGGCCCAAGAGGGGAGACCCATTAAAAATTATGTGGAGGCCCAAGAGGGGAGACCTGTTAAAGATTTTGTGGAGGCCCAAGAGGTGAGACGTATTAAAAATTATGTGGAGGCCCAAGAGGGGAGACCTGTTAAAGATTTTGTGGAGGCCCAAGAGGTGAGACGTATTAAAAATTATGTGGAGGCCCAAGAGGGGAGACCTGTTAAAGATTTTGTGGAGGCCCAAGAGGTGAGACGTATTAAAAATTATGTGGAGGCCCAAGAGGGGAGACCCGATAAAAATTATGTGGAGGCCCAAGAGGTGACACCTCTTAAAAATTATGTGGAGGCCCAAGAGGGGAGAACCGATAAAAATTATGTGGAGGCCCAAGAGGTGACACCTCTTAAAAATTATGTGGAGGCCCAAGAGGTGAGACCTCTTAAACATTTTGTGGAGGCCCAAGAGATGAGACCTCTTAAAAATTATGTGGAGGCCCAAGAGGTGAGACCTCTTAAAAATTATGTGGAGGCCCAAGAGGTGAGACCTGTTAAAGATTTTGTGGAGGCCCAAGAGGTGAGACGTATTAAAAATTATGTGGAGGCCCAAGAGGGGAGACCTGTTAAAGATTTTGTGGAGGCCCAAGAGGTGAGACGTATTAAAAATTATGTGGAGGCCCAAGAGGGGAGACCTGTTAAAGATTTTGTGGAGGCCCAAGAGGTGAGACGTATTAAAAATTATGTGGAGGCCCAAGAGGGGAGACCTGTTAAAGATTTTGTGGAGGCCCAAGAGGTGAGACGTATTAAAAATTATGTGGAGGCCCAAGAGGGGAGACCTGTTAAAGATTTTGTGGAGGCCCAAGAGGTGAGACCTGTTAAACATTTTGTGGAGGCCCAAGAGGTGAGACGTATTAAAAATTATGTGGAGGCCCAAGAGGGGAGACCTCTTAAAAATTATGTGGAGGCCCAAGAGGTGAGACCTCTTAAACATTTTGTGGAGGCCCAAGAGGCCCAATTTTTCTGATTTACGGACCAATTCTACGGCGGTTAAGGAGGAGGAGGAGGAGGTGGAGGAGGAAATGGCACTTCATACACATGGCACTTCACTTTTGGCTGCTTTCCACTGTTGGAGAAGCAAAGTCCGGGTCAATCCACTTGCTGTTCATTTTGATTAGCGTCAGCCTGTCGGCACTGTCGGTTGACAGGCGGCTGCGCTTATCGGTGATAATGCCCCCGGCAGCGCGGAACACCCTTTCTGATAGCACGCTGGCGGCAGGGCAGGCAAGCACCTCCAAGGCGTACAGGGACAGTTCCAGCCACGTGTCCAACTTGGATTGCGAAGACCCAGTACAGTTTGTTCTCCACTATCCGGACAACACGTGTGTCCCGGGAAAAGCAGCCCAGCATGAAGTCAGCCATGTGTGCCAGACTCTGAATAGGTATGACGTCACTGCCCCCACCAGAAGGATCACTTGCCATTTCCTCCTCTTCCTCTTCCGCCTCCTCTCCGCCCCATCCGCGCTGAACCAATGGGACGCGCACAGCCTGACTGCTACCCTCGCCGCCAGCATCCTCCTCCTCTTCCACAGCCACCTCCACGTCGTCCTCCTCCTCCTCATCCTCCTCCTCCTGCAACTGCCACCGTGAAGCAGACAAAAGTGTGGTCTGACTGTGTAGCTCCGTTGCGTCTCCTCCTGCCCCCGTCTCCTCTGTGTGCAATGCGTTCTCCCTTATTGCGATGAGGGATTCTTTAAGGACGCATAGGAGCGGGATGGTTACGCTCGGCCCTGCTGGCTGTGGCCTCACTTCTCTGTCTGAACTGTCCTCTGCCTGTGGCCATCCCTCTGCCTGTGGCCATCCCTCTGCCTGTGGACATCCCTCTGCCTGTGGACATCCCTCTGCCTGTGGACATCCCTCTGCCTGTGGCCATCCCTCTGCCTGTGGACATCCCTCTGCCTGTGGACATCCCTCTGCCTGTGGACATCCCTCTGCCTGTGGACATGCCTCTGCCTGTGGACATCCCTCTGCCTCTTGCTGCCTTTTTCGGTGCTGCGCAGACCACCACCTCTCCACTGCTTTCCTCGCTGGACATCACCCTGGACCGGGTCAGTATCGGACAGTACAAAGCGGTGGTACATTTCATACTCCAGCCGTGGCCTGTTTTCATTCTCCCAATGCCTTGAGACATGTACTGAATTTGTAAATGAAGGTGTTGTAATCGCGTCTCTCTGTGACAATAGCTCGATACTATCAACTGCCAATTTTATTTTTAACTTTTTTTTTTTTTTTAGCGAACAGTTTTTTTCAACTTACTGATGTTTTCCAGTCTCTGTTTGGAAACTTTCTATGACTTTTTTCGTACTGGGTGCATTTGGTATAAATATGCAGAGAGTTATTTATGGTTTAATCGCAGAACGATGCAAAGGGAAAGCGTCGTCTAAAGGAGAATCATTTACCTCAGATAATTCAACCAGCAACTATGGCCCCCAACAGCATTTCCGCGCCCCCGTCCTCGTCCACGTCCTATTCCGCTAGCCCCCCTCCGCATTTTATTTTTTTTTGGTTACAATATTTTGCCTTCACAGCCGTGAAATAATTTTGCAAGAGAACGCACAGTACAGTTGCCAATTATAAGGCCTAATATTTTATAGTATAATTATGTGGATGCCCAAGAGGTGAGACCTGTTAAAAATTTTGTGGAGGCCCAAGAGGTGAGCCATAAATATATACATTTTTCTTATTTACGGAGCAATTCTACGGCGGTTAAGGAGGAGGAGGAGGAGGAGGTGGAGGAGGAAATGGCACTTCATACAGATGGCACTTCACTTTTGGCTGCTTTCCACTGTTAACCTCTTAAACCTTTTGTGGAGGCCCAAAAGGTGAGACCTCTTAAAAATTATGTGGAGGCCCAATAGGTGAGACCTGGTAAACATTTTGTGGAGACCCAAGAGGTGAGACCCGTTAAAAATTATGTGGAGGCCCAATAGGTGAGACCTGTTAAACATTTTGTGGAGACCCAAGAGGTGAGACCCGTTAAAAATTATGTGGAGGCCCAATAGGTGAGACCTGTTAAACATTTTGTGGAGGCCCAAGAGGTGAGACCTGTTAAAAATTATGTGGAGGCCCAAGAGGTGAGACCTGTTAAACATTTTGTGGAGGCCCAAGAGGTGAGACCTGTTAAACATTTTGTGGAGGCCCAAGAGGTGAGACCTGTTAAAAATTATGAGGAGGCCCAAGAGGTGAGACCTCTTAAAAATTATTTTGAGGCCCAAGAGGTGAGACCGGTTAAAAATTATGAGTAGGCCCAAGAGGTGAGACCTGTTAAAAATTATGAGGAGGCCCAAGAGGTGAGACCTGTTAAACATTTTGTGGAGGCCCAAGAGGTGAGACCTGTTAAACATTTTGTGGAGGCCCAAGAGGTGAGACCTGTTAAAAATTATGAGGAGGCCCAAGAGGTGAGACCTCTTAAACATTTTGTGGGGGCCCAAGAGGTTGAAACCTCTTAAACATTTTGTGCAGGCACAAGAGGTGAGACCGGATAAAAATTATGTTGAGGCCCAAGAGGTGAGACCGGTTAAAAATTATGAGTAGGCCCAAGAGGTGAGACCTGTTAAAAATTATGAGGAGGCCCAAGAGGTGAGACCTCTTAAACATTTTGTGGGGGCCCAAGAGGTTGAAACCTCTTAAACATTTTGTGCAGGCACAAGAGGTGAGACCGGATAAAAATTATGTTGAGGCCCAAGAGGTGAGACCGGTTAAAAATTATGAGTAGGCCCAAGAGGTGAGACCTGTTAAAAATTATGAGGAGGCCCAAGAGGTGAGACCTCTTAAACATTTTGTGGAGGCCCAAGAGGTGAGCCATAAATATAAAAATTTTTCTGATTTACGGACCAATTCTACGGCGGTTAAGGAGGAGGAGGAGGAGGTGGAGGAGGAAATGGCACTTCATACACATGGCACTTCACTTTTGGCTGCTTTCCACTGTTGGAGAAGCAAAGTCCGGGTCAATCCACTTGCTGTTCATTTTGATTAGCGTCAGCCTGTCGGCACTGTCGGTTGACAGGCGGCTGCGCTTATCGGTAATAATGCCCCCGGCTGCGCTGAACACCCTTTCTGATAGCACGCTGGCGGCAGGGCAGGCAAGCACCTCCAAGGCGTACAGGGACAGTTCCAGCCACGTGTCCAACTTGGAGACCCAGTAAGTGTAGGACGCCGAGGGATCGGGGAGGACAGGGTTACGGTCTGCCAGGTACTCCCGCAACATCCGCCGATACTTGTCCCTCCTGCTGATAGCGGGCCCCGCAGTGATGGAAGTTGCACGAGGGGGTGCCATGAACGTGTCCCACACCTTGGAGAGTGTTCCCCTGGTGGCTGTGGGCCTGATGGATGTTGTGGGACTCTGGGAGACCCTCTCCTCTCTGCCGCCAGCGATGGTGGGTGGGAAAATCTCCATCATGTTCTGCACGAGTTCCCTCTGGTATTCCAGCAATCGATTCGTCCTCTCCTCTACCGGAATAAAAGAGGAGACGTTATCTTTATACCGGGGGTCCAGGAGTGCGAAGACCCAGTACAGTTTGTTCTCCACTATCCGGACAACACGTGTGTCCCGGGAAAAGCAGCCCAGCATGAAGTCAGCCATGTGTGCCAGACTCTGAATAGGCATGACCTCACTGCCCCCACCAGAAGGATCACTTGCCATTTCCTCCTCTTCCTCTTCCGCCTCCTCTCCGCCCCATCCGCGCTGAACCAATGGGACGCACACAGCCTGACTGCTACCCTCGCCGCCAGCATCCTCCTCCTCTTCCACAGCCACCTCCACGTCGTCCTCCTCCTCTTCATCCTCCTCCTCCTGCAACTGCCACCGTGAAGCAGACAAAAGTGTGGTCTGACTGTGTAGCTCCGTTGCGTCTCCTCCTACCCCCGTCTCCTCTGCGTGCAATGCGTTCTCCCTTATTGCGATGAGCGATTCTTTAAGGACGCCTAGGAGCGGAATGGTTACGCTCACTATAGCGTCCTCGCTGCTGACCTTCTTGGTGGACTCCTCAAAGATACGCAGTACATCGCATATGTCTGCCATCCATGGCCACTCGTGGTTGGCAAACTGAGGGAGCTGAGTTGGAGGCACGCGTGGATTATTAATCTGGTACTCCATCAATGCTCTCTGCTGCTCACACACCCTGGCCAACATGGAATAGGTGGAATTCCAGCGAGTCGGCAGGTCGCACAACAGCCGATGTTGAGGCAAATGGAGGCGTTGCTGGAGTTTTTTTAAGCTAGCAGCAGCTACAGTTGACTTCCGAAAGTGAGCGCACAAGCGCCGCACTTTCACCAGTAGCTCTGCCAGGTTGGGGTAAGTCTTCAGAAATTTTTGGACTACCAGATTAAAAACGTGGGCCAGGCATGGTACGTGATTGAGTTCGGCAAGCTCCAGAGCCGCCACCAGGTTACGGCCGTTATCGCACACGACCATGCCTGGTCCTAGCTGCAGCGGCGACAGCCACATCTCCGTCTGCTGCAATATGGCGTCCCTCACCTCTGGGGCGCTGTGCTTCCTGTCGCCCAAGCTGATGAGCTTTAGCACCGCCTGCTGACGTCTCCCCGCGCCAGTGCTGCAACGCTTCCAGCTAGCGGCTGAGGGAGATGTTAAGGCACAGGAGGAGGAGGAGGAGGAGGAGGAGGAGGGGGGTTTATCAGAACCCATGCTGGCAATCTTGGGCGGGGGTGGTAGGTAGGCCGTCTCTGTTTGCGACCCCGTCCCCGCCTCCACTACATTCACCCAGTGTGCCGTCAGAGAAATGTATCGTCCCTGGCCGCAAGCGCTTGTCCATGAGTCGGTGGTCAAGTGGACCTTTGCGCTGACTGCGTACCTCAGGGCCCGCCTGATGTTACGCGACACGTGCTGGTGCAGGGCGGGGACGGCACTCCGGGAAAAGTAGTGGCGGCTAGGGACGGAATAGCGAGGTGCGGCAGCCGCCATCAGGTCGCGGAAGGCCTGCGTCTCCACAAGCCTAAACGGCAACATCTCCAGGGCCAGCAGTTTGGAGATGTGGCAGTTTAAGGCTTGGGCTTGGGGGTGACTCGAGGCGTACTTCCGCCTGCGGTCGAACGCCTGCGAGATGGACAGTTGTTGGGACGAGGAGTGTGAAGGTGCAGGCGAAGAGGCGGGGGAAGGGGAGGCTGAAGGAGAAGGCCCCAAAGTAGCAGAGGCAGAGGCAGAGGCAGATGTGGAGGTGTCCTGGCTGGAGGTCTGGACCGCAGTGGCAGCACACAACAAAGGGGAAGAGGCAGTGGCAGCAAGACCGGGCGCAGTTTGTATTGCGTTTGCTCTCTCCCACTCAGCCCAGTGCTTGAATTCCAAGTGACGCCGCATGCCTGAGGTGGTCAGATTGCTCTTCTCAGAGCCCCTACTCAGTTTTGAGTGGCAGAGTGTGCAAACCGCGCTCAGTTTGTCATCCGCACAAACATTAAAATATCTCCACACCACAGAAGTACGAGGCCTCGATGGGGGAGCTTCGCGCGACTGGCCGCTGGCGGGAACAGCTTCGGCCCTGCTGGCTGTGGCCTCACTTCTCTGTCTGAACTGTCCTCTGCCTGTGGCCATCCCTCTGCCTGTGGCCATCCCTCTGCCTGTGGCCATCCCTCTGCCTGTGGACATCCCTCTGCCTGTGGACATCCCTCTGCCTGTGGACATCCCTCTGCCTCTTGCTGCCTTTTTCGGTGCTGCGCATACCACCACCTCTCCACTGCTTTCCTCGCTGGACATCACCCCTGGCCAAGTGGGGTCGGTCATTTCGTCATCCACCAGCTCCTCTTCCACTTCCTCACTCTGCTCCTCCTCCTGCCCACTGGACATTCCAACAGCCTCCCTTGATGGCAACTGCGTCTCATCATCATCATCGCTCATGATAACAGATGCTGGCTCAGGGTCCACATCAGCAGGAGATGGCGAAAACTCCAGTGTTTGGGCATCACTACAAACAAATTCCTCTGCTAGCTCCTGGGATTCTTCCGGCACATCTGAAAAAGGACCCGAAAAGAGCTCCTGGGAGGGGTCAAGGGTGGGATGACTCTGTTGGCCAGGTGTGGAGGAAGGAGGGTCAGAGTGAGACTGTGTGGATGACTGGCTGGTGGACAACTGTGTGGAAGCGCTATCGGCTATCCATTGCACCACCTGTTCAACCTGCTCAGGCCTCAACAGCGGTGTAACCCGCCCCCTGCTTAACTGTCCCATAAAGGCAGGGATTCTGGATGAGCGGGATCCTGGCTGATCCTCACCAGCACACATTGTATACCCACTGGCTTCAACAAGGCCCCCAACAGCATTTCCGCGCCCCCGTCCTCGTCCACGTCCACGTCCTATTCCGCTAGCCCCCCTCCGCATTTTATTTTTTTTTTGTTGCAAATACAATATTTGGGTATATAATTAGGTATGTGAAATACTTTAGCAAGAGAACGCACAGTACAGTGGCCTATTAAAAGGCCTAGATATTGTATATTTCAAAGTACACAGCCGTGTAGTAACTGAACAGACGGTGGGTATTTACACCAGGTATGTGAGATAATTTAACAAGAGAACGCACAGTACAGTGGCCTATTAAAATGGCCTAGATATTGTATATTTCAAAGTACAAAGCCGTGTAGTAACTGAACAGACGGTGGGTATGTACACCAGGTATGTGAGATACTTTAACAAGAAAACGCACAGTACAGTGGCCTATTAAATGGCCTAGATATTGTATATTTCAAAGTACAAAGCCGTGTAGTAACTGAACAGACGGTGGGTATGTACACCAGGTATGTGAGATACTTTAACAAGAAAACGCACAGTACAGTGGCCTATTAAATGGCCTAGATATTGTATATTTCAAAGTACAAAGCCGTGTAGTAACTGAACAGACGGTGGGTATGTACACCAGGTATGTGAGATACTTTAACAAGAAAACGCACAGTACAGTGGCCTATTAAATGGCCTAGATATTGTATATTTCAAAGTACAAAGCCGTGTAGTAACTGAACAGACGGTGGGTATGTACACCAGGTATGTGAGATACTTTAACAAGAAAACGCACAGTACAGTGGCCTATTAAATGGCCTAGATATTGTATATTTCAAAGTACAAAGCCGTGTAGTAACTGAACAGACGGTGGGTATTTACACCAGGTATGTGAGATAATTTAACAAGAGAACGCACAGTACAGTGGCCTATTAAATGGCCTAGATATTGTATATTTCAAAGTACAAAGCCGTGTAGTAACTGAACAGACGGTGGGTATGTACACCAGGTATGTGAGATAATTTAACAAGAGAACGCACAGTACAGTGGCCTATTAAATGGCCTAGATATTGTATATTTCAAAGTACAAAGCCGTGTAGTAACTGAACAGACGGTGGGTATGTACACCAGGTATGTGAGATAATTTAACAAGAGAACGCACAGTACAGTGGCCTATTAAAATGCCTAGATATTGTATATTTCAAAGTACAAAGCCGTGTAGTAACTGAACAGACGGTGGGTATTTACACCAGGTATGTGAGATAATTTAACAAGAGAACGCACAGTACAGTGGCCTATTAAATGGCCTAGATATTGTATATTTCAAAGTACAAAGCCGTGTAGTAACTGAACAGACGGTGGGTATGTACACCAGGTATGTGAGATAATTTAACAAGAGAACGCACAGTACAGTGGCCTATTAAATGGCCTAGATATTGTATATTTCAAAGTACAAAGCCGTGTAGTAACTGAACAGACGGTGGGTATGTACACCAGGTATGTGAGATACTTTAACAAGAAAACGCACAGTACAGTGGCCTATTAAATGGCCTAGATATTGTATATTTCAAAGTACAAAGCCGTGTAGTAACTGAACAGACGGTGGGTATGTACACCAGGTATGTGAGATAATTTAACAAGAAAACGCACAGTACAGTGGCCTATTAAATGGCCTAGATATTGTATATTTCAAAGTACAAAGCCGTGTAGTAACTGAACAGACGGTGGGTATGTACACCAGGTATGTGAGATACTTTAACAAGAAAACGCACAGTACAGTGGCCTATTAAATGGCCTAGATATTGTATATTTCAAAGTACAAAGCCGTGTAGTAACTGAACAGACGGTGGGTATGTACACCAGGTATGTGAGATAATTTAACAAGAGAACGCACAGTACAGTGGCCTATTAAATGGCCTAGATATTGTATATTTCAAAGTACAAAGCCGTGTAGTAACTGAACAGACGGTGGGTATTTACACCAGGTATGTGAGATAATTTAACAAGAGAACGCACAGTACAGTGGCCTATTAAAATGCCTAGATATTGTATATTTCAAAGTACAAAGCCGTGTAGTAACTGAACAGACGGTGGGTATTTACACCAGGTATGTGAGATAATTTAACAAGAGAACGCACAGTACAGTGGCCTATTAAATGGCCTAGATATTGTATATTTCAAAGTACAAAGCCGTGTAGTAACTGAACAGACGGTGGGTATGTACACCAGGTATGTGAGATAATTTAACAAGAGAACGCACAGTACAGTGGCCTATTAAAATGCCTAGATATTGTATATTTCAAAGTACAAAGCCGTGTAGTAACTGAACAGACGGTGGGTATTTACACCAGGTATGTGAGATAATTTAACAAGAGAACGCACAGTACAGTGGCCTATTAAATGGCCTAGATATTGTATATTTCAAAGTACAAAGCCGTGTAGTAACTGAACAGACGGTGGGTATGTACACCAGGTATGTGAGATAATTTAACAAGAGAACGCACAGTACAGTGGCCTATTAAATGGCCTAGATATTGTATATTTCAAAGTACAAAGCCGTGTAGTAACTGAACAGACGGTGGGTATGTACACCAGGTATGTGAGATACTTTAACAAGAAAACGCACAGTACAGTGGCCTATTAAATGGCCTAGATATTGTATATTTCAAAGTACAAAGCCGTGTAGTAACTGAACAGACGGTGGGTATGTACACCAGGTATGTGAGATACTTTAACAAGAAAACGCACAGTACAGTGGCCTATTAAATGGCCTAGATATTGTATATTTCAAAGTACAAAGCCGTGTAGTAACTGAACAGACGGTGGGTATGTACACCAGGTATGTGAGATACTTTAACAAGAAAACGCACAGTACAGTGGCCTATTAAATGGCCTAGATATTGTATATTTCAAAGTACAAAGCCGTGTAGTAACTGAACAGACGGTGGGTATTTACACCAGGTATGTGAGATAATTTAACAAGAGAACGCACAGTACAGTGGCCTATTAAAATGCCTAGATATTGTATATTTCAAAGTACAAAGCCGTGTAGTAACTGAACAGACGGTGGGTATTTACACCAGGTATGTGAGATAATTTAACAAGAGAACGCACAGTACAGTGGCCTATTAAATGGCCTAGATATTGTATATTTCAAAGTACAAAGCCGTGTAGTAACTGAACAGACGGTGGGTATGTACACCAGGTATGTGAGATAATTTAACAAGAGAACGCACAGTACAGTGGCCTATTAAATGGCCTAGATATTGTATATTTCAAAGTACAAAGCCGTGTAGTAACTGAACAGACGGTGGGTATGTACACCAGGTATGTGAGATAATTTAACAAGAGAACGCACAGTACAGTGGCCTATTAAATGCCTAGATATTGTATATTTCAAAGTACAAAGCCGTGTAGTAACTGAACAGACGGTGGGTATGTACACCAGGTATGTGAGATAATTTAACAAGAGAACGCACAGTACAGTGGCCTATTAAATGGCCTAGATATTGTATATTTCAAAGTACAAAGCCGTGTAGTAACTGAACAGACGGTGGGTATGTACACCAGGTATGTGAGATACTTTAACAAGAAAACGCACAGTACAGTGGCCTATTAAATGGCCTAGATATTGTATATTTCAAAGTACAAAGCCGTGTAGTAACTGAACAGACGGTGGGTATGTACACCAGGTATGTGAGATACTTTAACAAGAAAACGCACAGTACAGTGGCCTATTAAATGGCCTAGATATTGTATATTTCAAAGTACAAAGCCGTGTAGTAACTGAACAGACGGTGGGTATGTACACCAGGTATGTGAGATACTTTAACAAGAAAACGCACAGTACAGTGGCCTATTAAATGGCCTAGATATTGTATATTTCAAAGTACAAAGCCGTGTAGTAACTGAACAGACGGTGGGTATTTACACCAGGTATGTGAGATAATTTAGCAAGAGAACGCACAGTACAGTGGCCTATTAAAATGCCTAGATATTGTATATTTCAAAGTACACAGCCGTGTAGTAACTGAACAGACGGTGGGTATTTACACCAGGTATGTGAGATAATTTAGCAAGAGAACGCACAGTACAGTGGCCTATTAAAATGCCTAGATATTGTATATTTCAAAGTACACAGCAGTAGTGCCAAATATAGTTTGGTATGTAGCAGAGCACCTAATACACCACTAATGCCTCTCTCTGTCCCTACTCCAGCAGCTATCCCTGAATACAGCAGCCGTTCTCTGTAAAGTCTATATTGTAGTAAAGCTATCACTGAAGTCCACTGTAGTAGCCCTGATAAGGGCTTTTAATCACGCTCCTGCCTGTCCAACAGCTAAAATCTGTCTCTCCCTTCTCCAGCCTCTGTCCCTGACTAAGTTCACGCAGCATATGCGTACGAGCAGGAAGAGCTGAGTTTTTATGATTCGAGGTCACATGGTTTTTCCAGCCAATCCATGTAGACGCTGTTTTCGCGCTGCCAGCGTGCTCAGCGTGCCTGTCATACCCCCCCTGCATGTTGATTGGTGGAAAAAGAGCGCCAGGGAAGGTGGGAGGGGAAACGAATTCTAAGTGCGCCATCGCCGTTATACTCGATTGAAATCGAGTGTGCCGAATATCGTAGTATTCGATCGAATACCGGCTCGATCGAACACTACTCGCTCATCTCTAGTTTTTATCAATCCTCCAATCTTTCAATACTTCCATATATCTCAGGACAGCTCACCTAACATCTAAGTTGTGAAAGTTGGTTTCTTGGTCTTTAGGATTTAGGTTTTTAGGATTGGCACAAAAGGATGGAACAACAATATATTGGGATCTATGGAAAGAAGAGAGCATTTTAGGCAAAAAAAACAAAAAAACAGGTCCAATTTAAAAACGGTTCTGGTACAGGTAAAGCCAGCAGTTTACAGACTCGTCTTACTGAGGATATTGCTATCAGGAATATAGTTTTGATAGTAAGCCATTTGATTGATAAGAAATATAGGGTTCAAAAGGCTCGGAAGTCAATCCTGGCAGCACTGTATTGAGATTCCAAGAGGCCCCCATATTCTTAATTCTGGGCCTGAGCCTATCTGCCGCTTTGAGAAACTTAGCTACCCAGGGGACCTCTGCAAGGCTGGTATTATATAAAGGGCAAGGGCAGAGACTTCACTGACAGTTGACAGTTTTTTAACTGGTTTGCTGATATTTTCAGAGCCTCCCAGATGACTTGTAGTTCTCTGAAATTCGAGGCCCCCTGATATGATCCCTGCTCCATGTGAGCCCCCCAACCTAGTGCACTGGCATCTGTTGTAGTTGAGAAGATCTATTCCAGTTTCCAATATATGCCATTTTCTAGATTCTTTTCCAGAAGCCTCCATTTTAGTGATTGGATTAGGAGGATCCATTGGTCTAGAGTTGTCTGAGACCTGCTCCACTTGGCAAGGATAAACTTTTGCAGATGTTTTAAATGGAATTCAGCCCAGGCCCAGGGTGATAGGCTTCACAGCACCTTCATGGCTTCCTTGATACGTTTTCATCCTGATTTGTTTCACTTGGAACTGCAAGTTCTGAATTTTCTGAGATGGAAGAACATTTCTGAGAGTTGGAGTCCAGTAAAAACCCTTGGAAGACTCCTTCAGTATTGGTGGATTGGGAGTTGATAATGCGCTTCCTTTAGATTGATTGAGGCCATTACTGCTCCTTTCTGTAATAATTTTACTGCCGTTTTTATTGTGTCCATCTTGAATTTGTGATAAGAGATTTACTTGTTTAGGAGCTATCAAAAGAGCTTTGAATCTATCTTCGGGAAATCCTGTTTTGCAGTCAGTGTCATTTTCAAGGATGTTATCAAGGTTAGGGCCAACACATATTGACCATAGAATGGCAGTGATATTAACCTATTTTTTTAGTCATGTCACCTGACCACACTTTACGCCAGAGTACACGTCGTATTTGATAACACTGCTGACTCAGTGGAGGCATCTACTAAGAAGCTAATTGCCATCTTGAGCAAAGGCAAACCTTCTAGTATCTGGTCCCTTGGTGTTTTATTAATTAGATGGACCTATAATTGTTTTAGCCATAGGTTGAGGGTCCGAGCTACACAAGTGGCTGCTATCCAAGGCTTAAGAAGGGCTGCTGTGGCCTCCCACATTTCCCTCAATAGACTCTCTGCCTTCCTATCCATAGGGTCTTTGAGCTGGGCTGCATCTCCAAAAGGAAGGGCAGTGTGTTTATCTACTTTAGCAACTGGACCATTTACTCAGGGAATAAACAAACGCTTCTCTGGTTTTTCCCACACTGCCAGAATTAATTTATGGACTTTATCTGGGAAAGAAAAAAAAATTGCCTTTTTTCCCAACCCTCTGATTATTCCCTCCTGAACAGACTTTTTTTTGGGATATTTCTGGATTTTACAAATCAGAGTCACTGATGACTTTCACAGATGGTAGCGGGAGGAGTTTTGGAGAAGGAGACAAATTCACCTTAAGAAAGGGCAGACTGGACATCTTCCCTAACCAGAACTCTTCTAAGAAACTAGATTATTTCCCCTTTACAACATTAGCTCCATGCATAAGGGCTTAGATCCAGAGCCTGGTAAGCGCTTATAACATATCCTGCACTCACAACAACCTGGCTTGCTGTAGGCAGGTCTGCAGCTTGGTGTGGTAGGAACACGCATTGCCACATTGCACCCATCCACTGTAGGGTTCAGCATCCTTCTGCTGGAGTGAACAACCAAACACCATTCTGCAGGTCCAGCACTTTCTTATACCCTGTTACCTGCAAGGGCCCACCTCCCAGTATCTGATGTCACCAGCCAGGCGGCCAGAGGGAGCACATCCAGTCCACCTGGACCACCACAGAAGGGAATTTCACAAGGGTCACTGATTCTACAGCATCCGATCACAGACTGCGAGATGGAGAGGGAGAGCCGACCAATGGATCCGACCTTGGTCTGTCTGAAAAAAACAGGTAATACTGTCAGGAACTCGAGAGCTCCCAGCACCTCTCCAGTCTTTCTTCCCTGGCAGGACAGGAAAAAACACTGGTGAT
Source organism: Rhinella marina (assembly GCA_900303285.1). Classification (NCBI taxonomy): domain Eukaryota; kingdom Metazoa; phylum Chordata; class Amphibia; order Anura; family Bufonidae; genus Rhinella; species Rhinella marina. The sequence continues at coordinate 13,867 of ONZH01014844.1, read as the reverse complement.
GGAGGGAAGGGGTGGGGATTTAAATCTCTCAGTTTTTTTTCCTGTTCTATCAGAGGAAGTTAGTCTCAGGATGTGGTGTCATGGAGATGACAAAGGAAATCAGGTATACCCAGGCCACTCTTCCTTAGGGTGCGGCCAAACGGAGTGCCCATACTGCGGGCGGGTTGCAGACATGCTGCGATGAAGAACTGCATAGCCAATTAGCCCTCAGCTAATAATACAGTGTACAAAAAGTGGGCATATCAACCATGTATAAGTCTAGGATAGCATGGGTTCAATAACATTTGGATGGAGGATGATGCTCAAGGACTTGGAGATGCCTCCTGCTCTGTATAACATACAGTATCTTGTTTGCATTCCAGTGTCACAGTTCAGATTAATTTCTTTCTAAGCTTAAAAGTAAACTGGCATCATGACCCTTCTTTCCCCTCCATAATCATCCATATTGCACTACAATTCTATAACACAAAGAAAAAAAAGTGATCCCCTTGTGTCAGTTTTTTTTTAACCTTCTCCCTCTGATGCCATCTGTTTCGCCTTCTTTCAGAGTAGTTCAAATAATGCTAGAGTGCATACATCCGAAATGATAGTGAGTGTCTGAATGAACTGTTCATGATCCTTCCTTCTCTCCCTTATGTGACCCTGTTAGAAAACAATATTGTTTCATTAGAAAGCAGCACTTATGTAGGCCAGGCAGGATAAACCTCCTTTAATCCTTCCAGCCCATGAATGAATTGTAGACGGAATCAGATCACTTTCTCAACAGCATTATCAAGCCACTTCTGCTACTCTCTTAGCTGATAAGCTTGCTCCGGCTAGTGTTTTTAAGCCAAAGGTGACATTGGGAGCTTCAGAGAGGGTAAGGGCTACGTTCCCAGAATGCACCATTTCCCACCAGCCATCACACCCTTGGGATAGTGCTCTGCAACCACAGCTTCTTACTGGAACAGCAAGTCATTAATAAGCTTCACATAGTCAATAGTGTAGTAACAGTACGGTGTAGTAGCACTCCTTGTACTCTAGCACGTCAGAGTGATTGATTTTGTTTATGTGTTACTGTAGCCATAGATATATCTAAGACTGAAATTTATAAAAGAATGCATGGAATAAATTGGGAGACTACGTAAAAGTGTAACAAGCCGGCAGAAAATGATGTTCACATGCTGGATTTTGAAAATGTGCCTACAAAATTTAGCATGGAATATACACATTTTTTATGTTTTGTATGCAGTTTTTTTTACCAATAGATGTTTAGTTCAAAACAAAACTGCATTTTCAGCTTGTGGTTGGTTGTGCATGAACACGTACGGTGCGGTTATTTGATGCTTCCCATACATTTCAATGGTAGATTCAACACAGATTACGCCCCATGATAGTGCATGCCACTTCTCTTTCCATGTGGAAAAAAAGCAAGTGTTGCTTCCTATTGAAAGGAATGGGAGGATGTTTTGAGTGTGTTTGTTTGAGTGTTGTGTTTTTTGGAGCTAATTTTGTGATGGAAACGCTCCAAAATCAGTACAAAAAAATCTCAATGTGAACTAGCTCTTAGGAAGCATTTTCACGGCTGTAAATATTTTGCAGTCCACAAACCACAGATCTGAAAAACATGGATACCGGCTGTGTGCATGTCACATTACACTGCAGACCTATTGACTTCTGCCTGCTTCTGCATTCTGCATCCATGAAGCCTCTCCGCAAATGATAGGACATGTCCTATACTTTGACGAATCATGCAGACCTCCATATGCGGGGTGCACATATCCAATATCCATGTTTTGTGGACCTGTGGTTTGCAGACCACAAAATATTTGTGTGAATGCGCCCTTAGGCCTCATGCACACTTGCCTGGCCATGCCTGTATTGCGACACGCAAATAGCAGTTCGTTAAAATATACGGACCCATTCACTTGAATTTACTCTGGAAGGTGCAGTCTGGAACGGAGACACGGAACTCCACGAAAGCACTACGGAGTGCCTCTGCACAGCAAAAAATTAGTTCTATTTTTTTTGCAGTGATCACGTTGCAGGTTGAATGGGCCTGGATCTGTCTGCGGCAGCCGCACGGATGGCCTCCGTGCATTGGGAACTGTGTACATGAGGCCTTACTGTGAGCAAAGCCACATTACTGTAAAGGTACAAACTTGGGGGGGGTCATTTACCATGCTGAAATATGCCTAAATTAGGCTTATTTCAGTTGCAGATGGCTGCGAAATGGTTCACCACGCTCACGACAGTTCTAAAATTGTGGGTGTGGTGTGGACGGCGAGCCGTCTTATTTACCATTTTCTAAGCCAGTAAGACAGTTCGGAAGCTGTCTTACATTTAGAACTGGCACTGGATGCGCCGAAGTTATGTATGTGCCCCTTGGTATTTGCTCAAGTGGACACATGTGGCAGGTCCACTGCAGGAAAATCTGCAGGGTATCTGCCAGCATCTCCCAGTAGCAAAATCTGCACCAAATGGTATGGATTTTGTAGCAGAATTTATTACACAAATGCTGCATTTTTTTTTTTTTTGCATATTTCAACATCTGCATTTCAAAGCGTGAAATCTGTGGCGGAAATCCACAATATACATAGATTGATATGCTGCAGTCTGAAAAGCCACAGCAGATATCAAGCTATGCGCAAAACAAGCCTTTCAAAACCCAATCAATCCACATTTCATGTAGCTTTCTAATATAAAATGAATAGTGATGATCGAGCACCTCTGTGCTCGTCTGCTCAGGTGCTCTGACCGAGCACTCGGGGCTGCTCGAGTGCTCGGCTGAGCACCCGAGCATAATGAAAGTCAATGGGAGAAGACCAGGCACCCCCTGCTCGGATGAGGGGAGGGTGTCTGGTCCATATGAAAACATGAAAAAATGGTGGAAACACCACAGAAATGTTTCGGGAACAGCATCGGGAGGGTGAATTCGTACACATTAGCGCACAATGCGTAGCATTAGCATACTAATTCGTACGCATTAGCATACAATTAGAGATGAGCGAAGTTGCGTTAAAAAATGTTCGTTATTCTGGTCGTGTTCGGCGAACATTCCCGCACAAATAACGAACATACAGTCTAAGCGTTGTTAAAAGTACGCTACTCGCTACTGAACTGAATACGTACGCATGAGCGTAGGCATACACTGCGTCTGCGAACATTCCCGCACAAATAACGAACATACAGTCTAGCGTTGTGAAAGGTACGCTACTTAACTGAATACGTACGCATGAGCGTACGAAGTGAGTACGAATCTTTAGCGTACTATTGTCCCGCGAATGTGTCCTACGCATGCACGACGCTAGGCCGTGGCATACAGTCCTCAGAGGAACAGCGATAATAATTTGTACGCTAATGCTATGCATTGCTCGAATCTCCCCGCACGTTTGTTCGCTGCTATGCATTAGCGTACGCATCTTATAATTTGAGATAGCATGCTCGCTCAACACTAAAAACGAATCTATCTTTATTATGGTTAATTCCTGCTAATGCTGGCTTGTGGGTGGATATGCTGCAAATTTCTATCCGGATTTTGGAAGCTGAAAATCGCAGTTTATTAGAGTCCCACCAAATTGGATGAGATCTTATCACATTTCATTCACAAACTATGGAAAAAACAAACAAAATCCACATGGAAATTACCAAATTCTCCGGTTTACCAAACTCTTCCTGCCAGTGCAGGGTATAACACACCATGACTGACAGCTATCATTTCCAATCTCTCCATACACAGGCATGCTGGCCTGACATACATCTAATATGGCCAGTTTATGACAACCTTGCTTATTGAGGCTGCATTAAACAAAGAAACAAGACATATGTATGTATACATAAATACATACTGTGACATTGTGCATGGTGTGTGGGACTGAACACTGTACTGGGTTAGTGGGGGTAACTGCACATGATGTGTATTTGTATGTAGAAAATCAACATTAAATCAGAGATTTAAAAAACACACATAAATCCACACTATTTACTGAAAGTTTTGGTGTGTTTCTATTGCGGATTTTGGTGCAGATTTTGTATTTATGTTAACGGGGTTATCAGAAAACGCTACCTTCTCACCGTTTTCTACACACTGCAGACTTCTCTGTGACCTGTTTATTGCTTTGTTCCTTGGATTGCTGAAACCAATGGTCCCAAAGCTTTGACTCTGACTTGTTTAAGAATTTTAGCACCTATATAATGAGCTACCGTACCAAAAGGCTGGGGTCCAACTGAAAATATACAACCTACACAAATGACCATCCAGCCATAATCAAAATGCAATACCTTATTGAGCAAAAATAACATAAAATCACACAACAAACATAAAGGTAGCAGATGTCATAAGAAAGTGAGGATACTCTGGTAAGTCAATACATTAAATGTCAGCAGATCAGCAATAATAGTACATGATAAATAAGTGCATCAGTGCATGAATACTGTAAGCATCCAACCACAAGCATTGTAATGTGCCTAGTGAAAACCATAAGGTACCGGGGCAGAAGTCAACACTAGAGATGAGCGAGCACTAAAATGCTCGGGTGCTCGTTATTCGAATCAAATTTTTCCCGATGCTCGGGTGCTTGTTTCGAATAACGAACCCCATTGAAGTCAATGGGAGACTCGAGCATTTTTTGCAGGGGACCGGGGCTCAGCATAGGGAAGGCTGGGTGAAAACCTGGAAACCTCAGAAAATGATGGAAACACCACGGAAATGGACAGGAAACAGCAGGGGCAGCATGCATGGATGCCTCTGAGGCTGCCTAATCATACCATTATGCCAAATTCTGGGCAACAGCCTGGTGGTGACCCTCAAGGCAATTGTGCTGGCCCAGACCAACATGGGCAAGGCACATGTGCTGGCACATTTTAGGACAGGACCCAACTAGGTGCAACGAAGGTCCATCACCGCCTGCAGGTGACACCACTGCTCATGCTGGCACTGCTGTGCTATCCCCCGCCCCACGGCGCAGGCATAAGCCTGACACAGCATGGTGACAGCATAGTGACACCAACAAGTGACCAAGTTAGATTGAGATAGCAGGTGAACCACCCAAAAATGTAGCCTGACACAGCATGGCGGTGAACCCATAGTGACCAAGTTAGACTCAGGTGGCAGGAGAAGCACCCAAAAATTTAGACACAGCATGGCAGTGACACCACCAATACCTTGGTCAGACTGAGATTGCAGTTAAATGTCTGTAGGTGAGCCTCCCAAAAATTTGTTTTGGAGTGTCCGAAGTTGACCCTCCTAAAAAATTGTTTTGGAGTGTCTGTAGCTGACCCTCCTGTAAAATATTATTTTGTTTTTTCCTGTTATTAGTTTATGTACAACCCATGGCTGGCAAGGTGGGAATATATAGGTTTGCTTCACAGACGGTCCACTGCACCGTTACATTTTCTTCATCATTGCCAATTACTTTTTCACCAACTGTTGTCTGGCAATGATAAAGGGGTAGGTGAATCCACTGCCGAAGAAAAGTGTCATCCTCCTACAAGTCTCCACTTGTTCTCAATTGAAAAGGGGATGTTCTTGCCGTGGCCTTCCTCATAGTGGCCGCTTCTGCGGACGTCAGAGGTGGTGTACCTACAGACAGCCTGACCGAACATGATGGCAGACAGGGAGACACTCCCTCACGTAAAATTGTTTTTTGAGTGTCTGTATTTGACGCTACTAAAAAATTTATTGGAGAGAGGGCCTGTAGGTGGCCCTCCGTAAACATTGTTTGTATAGAGCGCCAGTTGGCCCTCAGAAACATTGCCTGTTGGTTCAGTGTTTCTGTGCGAAGAGGAGGAGGAGGGGTTGGAGGAAGAGGCATAATAAGTCTGAGAAACCGTGGCCGAGGTAGGCCCCGCAATCCTTGGTGTGGGCATTACATGAGTGGCCCCAGTGTCAGACTCGATCCCAGCCTCTACCAAGTTAACCCAATGTGCCGTCAGGGAGATATAGTGTCCCTGCCTGCCAGCACTTGTCCACGTGTCCGTGGTTAGGTGGACCTCATCACTAACCACGTTGGTCAGGGCACGGATGATGTTCTGTGACACATGCTGGTGTAGGGCTGGGACGGCACATCGGTAAAAATAGTGGCGGCTGGGGACCAAGTACCGAAGGACAGCTACCGCCATCAGGTTGCGGAAAGCCTCAGTCTCTACCAGTCTATAGGGCAGCATCTCCAGGCTAAACAATTTGGAGATGTGGACGTTTAGAGCTTGGGCATGTGGGTGGCTGGAATTGTATTTGCGCTTGCGCTCAAATGTCTGCTGCAAAGACAGCTGAACGCTGCGCTGGGACACATTGGTGGAGGTTGTGGAGGATCGTGGAGGTGAATGGGTGGTTGTAGGGCAGGAGGCGCTCATGCCGGGGTCCTGGGCGGAGGGTGGACTCGCCGAGCCAGCATGTGACACAGGGGAAGGGGCAGTGGTGTGACCCGCAGGTGGTGAACGGCCTTGGTTCCTCTGAGTCGGGTGTTTAGCACTCATATGCCTGCGCATGCTGGTAGTGGTTAGGCTGGTAGTGGTGGCTCCCCTGCTGATCTTGGTGTGACACAGGTTGCAGACCACAGTCCGTCGGTCATCCTCACTTTCTTTAAAAAACCTCCAGACTTGCGAACATCTAGGCCTCGGTACGGGAACTTGACTCCGTGAAACAGTTGCTGATCTACCTGCTCTGGCCCTGCTTCTCCCTCTGGACACCCCACTGCCTCTTCCAACCTGTTCTGGTGCTGCACTTGCCTCCACTTCAGAAGCACTGTCTTGAGTTGGATTACCAACCCAGCTCGGGTCAGTCACCTCATCATCCACCAGCTCTTCCTTCGATTCCTCACTCTGCTCCCCCCTCCGACTTACTGCCCTGACAACAACGTCACTGTCTGACAACCGTGTCTCATCATCATCATTATCATCCGACACCTCTTCACGAACTACTTGCACTAATTCCACACTCTCATCACCCACAGACTGCGAAAGTTCTAAATTCTAGGCATCGGGACAGAGCAACTGCTCAGGTTGCTGTTGAGCAGTGGTTTGTGTCTCTGGGTAGGGTCCTGAAAAGAGTTCCTGTGAGTATGCCGGATCTGAATCCATACTTTCCGTGGGGGGGGGGGCAGGCTGGGGGGAAGGAGGTTGAGCTGGAGGATCCAGAGGTCTACTCCCTTGGCTAGCGTGGGTGGACTGCGTGGAAGACTGGGTGGTGGATAAATTACTGGATGCATTGTCCGCTATCCACGTCATCACCTGTTCGCACTGTTGTGGTTTCAATAGTGGTGTACCACGTGAACCAGTAAGTTGCGAGATAAAGCTAGGGAACGAAACTCTGCGGCGTTCCACTGCTTCCTCATCAACATGTACTGTGTCACCCTGCCCAGGACCACGGCCTCTGCCCCCTACACTACTTGAACGCCCACGCCCGCGCCCACGCCCTTGTCCTCGACCCTTAGCCCCTGGGTTCAACATTTTGTATGTTCACTTCAATGTATGATATATAACTGAGAAAAAACGTAGTCTTTAGACGGCGGCTTTTGTACCGCAAACCACTCAATTTGTCGCTGCACTGTATAATGTCAAAAAAGAGAGAAAAGACGTAGTGTTTAGACGGCGGCTTTAGTACCACAAAGCACTCAATTTGTCGATGTACTGTATAATATATAACTGAGAAAATAAACGTATTCCCTAGACTGACGCTAATGTACAGTACACAACATAGTTGTTCACTGGACTGTAGTGTATATCACTGAGAGAAAAAAAAGTATTCATTAGACTGCACTACAGATCCCAGCAAGCCAAGGTGCCTTGCTTTGGGCAATTTCTTTTGGGTCTGTGTGGACCACGTGCTGTCCCTTCTACCACCAGTGCACAGCGTGCAGCCAAGATGGCGGTACTGCACTACAAGTCCCCGCCAGCAGCAGACCCCCTCAAAAAAAGTGCTTGTAGCCCTTAGAAGGGTTGTTGGGTTCTTTGGGGATGATTCCTGCCTAACCAACATCTAAATTGAGGCCCTAACAGCGTGCAGCCAAGATGGGATTGAGATTGCAGTCAAATGGCTGTAGGTGAGCCTCCCAAAATTTTTTATTTGGAGTGTGTGAAGTCGACCCTCCGAAAAATTTTTTTTTGTGTGTCTGTGGTTGACGATACTGAAAAATTGTTTTAGAGTGTCTGTAGTTGACGCTTCTGAAAAACTGTTTTAGAGTGTCTGTAGTTGACGCTCCTGAAAAATTGTTTGGAGAGAGGGCCTGTAGGTGGCCCTCCGGAAACATTGTCTTAAAAGAGTGCCAGTTGGCCCTCTAAAAAATTCCCTTTTGGGTCAGCGTTTGGCAATGAAGAGAAAGGAGGAGGAGTAGAGGAGAGGAGAGGAATCGGATACATAAGGAATCTTATTCTTTAGCTTCTTTCCCCCGGAGGAGATTTGAATTCCGGTGAAATCCAGGCTTTGTTCATTTTAATAAGCGTCAGCCTGTCAGCGCTGTCAGTTGACAGGCGTGTATGCTTATCGGTGATGACGCCACCAGCTGCACTGAATACCCGCTCTGACAACACGTTAGCAGCAGGGCAGGCCAGCACCTCCAAGGCATACAGCGCCAGTTCAGGCCACGTGTCCAGCTTTGAAACCCAGTAGTTGTATGGAGCAGAGTGATCACGCAGGACGTTGGTATGGTCAGCTAGGTACTCCCTTACCATCTTTCTGTACAGCTCCCCCCTACTCTGCCTAGACTGGGGACAGGTGACAGTGTCTTGCTGGGGTGACATAAAACTGGCAAAGGCCTTGGAGAGCGTTCCCCTGCCAGTGCTGGACAAGCTGCCTGCTCGCCTCCTCTCCCCCGCTACTTGGCCCACAGAACCATGCCCTCTGCCGCTAGCGGCGTCAGATAGATTGCGGCTAGTGTATCACACCATCACCTATTCGCACTGTTGTGGTTTCAATAGTGGTGTACCACGTGACCCAGTAAGTTGCAAGATGAAGCTAGGGAGCGAAACTGCGGTGTTCCACTGCTCCCTCATCAGCATGTACAGTGTCACCCTGCCCATGACCACGGCCTCTGCCCCCTACACTACTTGAACGCCCACGCCTCGTCCTCGACCCTTAGCCCTTGGGTTCAACATTTTGTATATTCACCAAACTGTCGAGTTAATATCTGAGGCCAAAACCGTATTCAGTAGACAGTAGAATTACTATCTGAGGCAAAAATATGTAGTCTTTAGACTCCAGCTATTGCACCGCAAACCACTGAATTTTGCAATGGACTGTAGTTTATATAACTGAGAATAAAAACGTAAAAACGCACACCTCACAATTGTTCACTGGACTGTAGTTTATATAATTGAGTGAAAAAAAATTATTCTCTAGACTGCGGCTAGTGTATCACACACCTCACAATTGTTCACTGGACTGTAGTTTATATAATTGAGTGAAAAAAATTGTTCTCTGGACTGCGGCTAGTGTATCACACACCTCACAATTGTTCACTGGACTGTAGTTTATATAATTGAGTGAAAAAAAAATATTCTCTAGACTGCGGCTAGTGTATCGCACACCTCACAATTGTTCACTGGACTGTAGTCTATATAATTGAGTGAAAAAAATGATTCTCTAGACTGCGGCTAGTGTATCACACACCTCACAATTGTTCACTGGACTGTAGTTTATGTAATTGAGTGAAAAAAATTATTCTCTAGACTGCGGCTAGTGTATCACACACCTCAAAATTGTTCACTGGACTGTAGTTTATATAACTGAGTGACAAAACGTATTCCCTAGACTGCACTACGGATGAGTACTGAGAGGACTTTGGGTAATTTCATTGGGGTCTGTGTGGACCATGTGCTTTCCACTTTCTGCCACCAGTGCACAGTGTGCAGCCAAGATGGCGGTAGCTGCACTACAAGTCCCAGCCAGCAGCCGAGAGGAGGACAAAATAAAAATGTCGTTGTAGCCCTTAGAAGGAGCGTTGGGTTCTTTGTGGAAGATTACTGCCTAAGCAGATTCTAATTTCACGCCCTAACAGTGTGCAGCCAAGATGGCGGTAGCTGCACTACAAGTCCCAGCCAGCAGCCAGGAGGAGACCAAAAAAAAAAAGTGCTTGTAGCCCTTAGAAGGGCTGTTGGGTTCTTTGTGGGTGATTCCTGCCTAACCAACAACTAAATTCAGGCCCTAACACTCTCCCTGACAGACAGCAGCTCTATCCCTAATCTCATGCAGACGGCGTCTGACGCGAGCGTCGCGGGACCAGATTCTTATATTCCCAGGTCATCTGATCTGGCCAGCCAATCCCTGCTATCGACTTGTAGGGGCCCCACGTGATGCTAGGAGGTACCAAAGACTCTCCTGCATGTTGATTGGCTGAAAAAAGGCGGCTAACATGCAGGAAGAGGAAGTTGCCATTTCCTCGAGGATCGCGATATGCTCGTCCAAGTAGCGAGCATATGCGAATACCCTAATGCTCGAATGAGCACCAAGCTCGGACGAGCGTGTTCGCTCATCTCTAGTCAACACCCCTAGAAACCCTAACAGCAAACAGGGTAAATACCAAAAATAGAGACAAGGCCAATATTGGCATAACATTACATAACAGTAAAATCCATGTGGATACTGACCAGAGTCTGGATACCCGACACGCGTTTCGCCGATGGCTTCCTCAAGCAAGTTGCGGTGTTACGCAACACTGTGACAGTACATTTGACAGACCAAATAACAATTGACATCTGGCAATGGCAATATATTGACTTCAAAGAAAGAGGTGCACAATCTCCAACCCTTTATGAGTTAACCATACATTACTATAATGATTATCATGCTATTAATATAAAGTGACTGTTTAAATCCATATTAACACAGCTTCTCCAGAAGAATCCACCTTCTGTTCAATGCTTTAGGCTTCTACATAGCTTGTTAACATTTCCATGACTGTGTACACCTGGTTGCTCTTTACTTATTTTCTCCCTTCACCTTTTTCTAGTATAATACTTTTTACCAATAAATGCAGTCACATAAGTCTATGATCACATCTCAGTCGGAGCAAATGCCGACTGTCGGCATATAATGTTTTTTGTCTGGCCGATACCCGGCATTTATTTCAGGAAATCGCTGAATCACAGCCAGACCCACTGCAGTCAATGGAGATCCTACGGTAAAGTAGAGGATCGGGCAACATTGCATCCTGTAAATTCAGGCAGGCTGCTTTGTGCCTAAGGGAGATGTGAACGAGACCTAAATTTGTCTAAAAATAGCATTAGGTTGGGAACAAAATTCAACTTGAGCACAATGCCGAAAACAAACTCTCGGGGTCTAGAGGACTTGACCATATCTATGTACTACATGGGCAACAATTCACTTTCATAGCTGGCACATAGCACTATTGTGAGAAATGGACAACCTTTCTCATAAACTTTATTATCTGTGTATGTTTTTATATCTATGTCAGGTGATCCTATATATTTTCATGCCATTCTGTAATTGTCTGCGCAATGCCGTTCGGTCTGGGCCCACATTTAGAATATGCTTGGAGGAAATCAGTTTATCACTTGAATGTTAAAAAACTGTCCCTTTGCAAGTGATAATGAAGATGTTTCATGGAAAGCCATACACTCAGAATGGAACCTCGCCCAGTGGGGGTCCAGCAGCTTTTCAAATGTAGTACCAGGAGATGAAGAAAATATCTCATAAGCAATAACTCATCTCTGGTACAACTCACATATTAATTATTGTAATCATTGCATTCTGTATAATGTGGGCATTGAAATATGCGCTATTAAAACATTTCAGACAGTGCACTGCTACAGCAGGATCTGGATAGACTGGAGACTTGGTCAGAAAAGTGGCAGATGAGGTTTAACACTGACAAATGTAAGGTTATGCATATGGGAAGGAATAATGCAAGTCACCAGTACATACTAAATGGTAAAGCACTGGGTAACTCTAACATGGAAAAGGACCTAGGAATTTTAGTGAACAGTAAACTAAGCTGTAGAAGCCAGTGTCAGACAGCTGCTGCCAAGGCCAATAAGATAATGGGTTGCATCAAAAGAGGCATAGATGCCCGTGATGAGAACATAGTCCTCCCACTTTACAAATCACTAGTCAGACCACACATGGAGTACTGTGTACAGTTCTGGGCTCCTGTGAACAAGGCAGACATAGCAAGGCTGGAGAGGGTTCAGAGGAGGGCAACTAAAGTAATAACTGGAATGGGTGGACTACAGTACCTAGAAAGCTTATCAAAATGAGGGTTATTTACTTTAGAAAAAAGACGACTGAGGGGAGATCTAATAACTATGTATAAATATATCAGGGGTCAGTACAGAGATCTCTCCCATCATCTATTTATCCCCAGGACTGTGACTGTGACGAGGGGACATCCTCTGCGTCTGGAGGAAAGAAGGTTTGTACATAAACATAGAAGAGGATTCTTTATGGTAAGAGCAGTGAGACTATGGAACTCTCTGCCTGAGGAGGTGGTGATGGTAAGTTCACTAAAAGAGTTCAAGAAGGGCCTGGATGTATTTCTGGAGGGTATTACAGGTTATAGTTACTAGAGAGGGGTCGTTGATCCAGGGAGTTATTCTGATTGCCTGATTGGAGTCGGGAAGGAATTTTTCCCCCTAAAGTGAGGAAAATTGGCTTCTACCTCATAGGGTTTTTTTTGCCTTCCTCTGGATCAACTTGTAGGAAAACAGGCCGAACTGGATGGACAGATGTCTTTTTTAAGCTGTTTTTTAAGATGTTATTTGATGATTCGAAATTGGTGGAAGAAATATCATCTTTCGCCCAGCTTCTTAATTATCTTTTCTTCCCAAAGATTGACTAAATACACCAGTAGAATGCACCCAGATCCAATTTAGAAACAATTTTTTTTTAAATAATTTTTTTTTATGGCTGATTCTTGTTGATTGTACAGCTACAATCATAGTCCTGAAGATATTCCATACCTTCACACAGACAACACAACTGTTGTCTATAAAGCATCAGGGTGCATTAAGAGTAATCAACATTAATCACCATTTTGATTTATTGTAGTGCATAGCAAAAAGCTAAGATAACCATCACTAAATACATTATGTTGAGGATACATATTACCATTGTGAAAAGAGTTCTCCACGACAAGAAAAAGATGGCTGCTATCATCCAAAAACAGACCCACACCTGTCTGCAGGTTGTGTACGGTATTACAGTTTAGCCCTATTCACTTCAATGGAACTGAGCTGCAAAACCAGACAAAATCCATGGTCAGGACTGGGGCTCATTTTGCAATAAAGCAGCTATGTTTTTCTAATCTTGGACAATCCCTTTAATGTCTGAAATATATACTGATTGAAAATATGTACTGTATGTACTTGGTAAGAACACAGGACTTACAAAGTAATTTTCAAAAGTGGAGAAAAATGTATTGTGGGAGATTTATCATAACATTGCATGCTGCTGGAAGATACTGCTAATTCATGACATAATGAAGTCATGAGTAGAGATGAGCGAGTAGTGAAATATTCGAAAGTTCGAAATTCGATTCGAATAGACCGCGAAATTCGACTATTCGACCGAATATCGAATCCCATTAAAGTCTATGGGGAAAAAATGCTCGCCACTTGGAAATCTCAATTCGACCACTTGGAGGTCACCAAGTCCACCCTGAAACCTCATAAAAGGATGCCAACACTGCTGGAATGCAACTGGGACAGCAGGGGAAGCATGTCTGGGTGCATATAACGCGCCCAAGTCGCACTATTACGCCACTATCACAGCCTCTCAACAATACACTCCAAAGACAATGTAACCTCTCTGTAAAGTAAGACCATACAAGGAAACCTTCTTTCCTCAACATTGCCATGGACCCCAAGCCAAACTAGACAAAAAAGAAGATAAAATTCTGCACCCCTTAAAATCACGTTGCCTATGACAACCACAGAT
>ONZH01014843.1:0-70852 GCA_900303285.1 Rhinella marina | reverse complement strand
TATTGCTGCATCCGTAACGACCAGCTATATAAAATATTACATGATCTACCCCCTCAGGTGGATGCCATAAAAAATGAAATAAAAACTGTGCCAAAACAGCCTTTTTTTGGTCACCTTGCTGCAAAAAGTGTAATATTGAACAATCAAAAAATCTTGGCAATTGGCAGAAAAATAAAAAATAATTATGGCTTTCAGAAAAAAATGACACACGAAAACATAATTTGTAATGTTGAGCGAGCATGCTCGGCCGAACTCGCTATTAGCTAACTCACTAGCCGAACACCGAGTGTACTCGAGTGCAATGCTCGAGTCTCCCCGCACGTTTGTTAGTTGCTACACATTTGCGTATGCTAATGCGTAGTGGCGAACAAACGTGCAGGGAGATTCGAGCAGGGAGAGTATTAATTTGTACGCTAATGCTACTCATTGCTTGAATCTCCCCGCACGTTTGTTCGCTGCTACACATTAGCGTACGCATCTTATAATTTGTACGCTAAAATGCGGGGAGGTATCTTAGCTACTGGCATTACACTGATTGGCTGTCCGGGAGCGCATGATCGGGTGCTATAAAGCACCCGGTCACGCGCTCCCTGCTGCCACTGTTAGACAGGGAGAGCTGACGCTAACAGGGACAGAGAGAGTAGGGAGAGATTTTTTTCCATGCTAGGCAGGGATAGTATTATTATTTTAAAGACTCAAAATCCCTTTTAAGGCTTTTTTTTATTATTTGTGGGGGTTAATAGCGCTAAGTGGCCTGGCATTAACGTCACCAGCGCAACAGCTGCAAGATAATATGCGCAAGGCGAGCGGTAAGGGATGGGGAAGTGGGCGTCCTGCTGATGCAGGCAGAGACCTCTGGCTCTGGGCGCGGTGATACTGTGCCTGCTGGCACAGCACAAGAAACAAGAAAAAAAGTCATCTAAAACGTCTAGCTTCTTGGCCCAGTTTGCAGGGCGTCGCAAGACACAACTCCTGCAGCCACACCAGCACGAGTAGGTAGTCGGTTGGATTGCAGGTGATAGTGCTTCCAGTCAGTTAAGCACCACCCTCTCTTCCACAAAGTCCAGTCTCAGTAGCCAAGAGTCTGGGCAACTGCATCCTGATCCTCCTTCCTCCCACCATGCCGAATCTGGGCAAAGAAATGATCCCACATTTAGTTATTCCGAGGAGCTTTTTTCATCACTGTTCAATCCATTCATTGATTTGGGCCTGTCGCCAAGCCCGCCTGAGGAGATATTGTGGCCCTGATTCTCAACCTCTTGATCATCCACAGTCTGAAGAAGATGACGGTGGGGAAGGGCAAGCATTTTCTCCCGAGTGGGATGATGATGAGACACAGTTGCCAATAAGTCAAAGGCATTTAGCGTCTAAAGAGGTTGATGATGAGGATGAGATGCAGTTAAGTCAGGTTCTCGTTCGTTCACTATGTCAGGAGGAGGAGCAGAATGAGGGAGTGGAAGAGGAGGTGGTGGACGATGAAATAGCTGACCCAACCTGGCAAGGTGTCAAGCCGAGCGAGGACAGCAGTACAGAGGGGGAGGGATCCGCAGCACCGCAACAGGCTGCAAGAGGCCATGGGGTGGCAAGAGGGAGAAGGCAGGCCACGCCAACCAGGCCCGCTACTATTCCTCGCAGCACACTCTTGTGGCAATCTCCTTTGCCTAGGGGTAGGTGTTCCGCAGTCTGGCGTTTTTTTTAAGGAGAGTGCAGACGATAAAAGAATTGTTGTTTGCAACCTGTGCCATACCAAGATGAGCAGGGGCGTAAACACCAGCAACCTGACCACTACCAGCAGGATACGCCACATGAAAGCAAAACACCCTAATAGGTGGGCTGAACGCCAGGGTCCACCACCTGTGTCTGCAGGTCACACCACTGCCTCTTCTTCCACTCAGTTACGTGCTGCCCAAGCTGCAGACCCAGATGCCTCCCGCCCTGCACCTGGACCATCGCAGACACCCTCAGTGACCACGTCCACTACAGTGTTCCAGCGCAGCATTCAAATGTCCTTACCACAGGCATTTGAACGCAAGCACAAATACCCTGCCACCCACCCACAGGCCATAGCACTAAACGCGCAATTTTAAAAATTACTGGCCCTGGAAATGTTGCCATTTAGGCTGGTGGACAGCAAGGCTTTTAGCAGCCTGATGGCGGCGGCTGTCCCTCAATACGCAGTCCCCAGCCGCCACTATTTTTCACGTTGTGCCGTCCCCGCCTTACACCAACATGTGTCCCGAAACATAACCCGTGCCCTGACCACCGCAGTTACGGGGAAGGTCCACTTAACAACTGACACATGGAAAAGTGCTTGTGGCCAGGGACGCTACATTTCCCTGACGGCACACTGGGTGAACGTTGTGGAGGCTGGGAGCGAGTCGTCCCCTGGGATGGCACAGGTGCTACCGACACCAAGGATTGCAAGCCCTAGTTCTGCCACCACCTACACTAGCGGCTGCAACTCCTCCTCCTCCACTTCCACTGCAGAATTACAATCTTGCAGCACCAGTCAGACTTCAGTGAGTAGCTGGAAGCAGAGTAGCACAGCAGAGGGGAAGCGGCAACAGGCCGTGCTAAAGCTTATTTGCCTGGGTGACAAACAGCACACCACCGCTGAGCTGTGGCAGGGAATAAGGGACCAGACTGAGCTGTGGCTCTCCCCACACAACCTACAGCCAGAAATGGTTGTGTCTGATATGGCCGCAACTTGGTGGCAGCTTTGGAGCTGGGTAACCTCCCACACATACCATACATGGCCCATATCCTCAACTTAGTGGTGCAGCGTTTTCTGAAAACCTACCCCCATTTGACTCTGGTGAAGGTGCGTCACCTGTGTGCCCATTTCAGGAAATCACCTACAGCTTCAGCTGGCCTGGCAACCCTGCAGCAGCACCTTTGCTTGCCAGCTCACCGACTGCTGTGCGACCTGAGCATGTGCTGGAACTCCACCTTCCACATGTTGGCCAGGCTATGTGAGCAGCAGAGAGCAGTAGTGGAGTACCAGCTGCTGCAACACGGTCGTCGCCTTTCAAGTCAGCTTCTGCTCTTCAGAAGCGACAAGTGGGCATTGATGTCTGACCTCTGTGAGATTTTGCGCAACTTCGATGAATCTACACAGATGGTGAGCAGCGATAATGCAATTATCAGCGTAACCATCCCACTTCTGTGTCTACTTAAAACCTCACTGCTCACAATAAAGGCGGATCGTTTGCGTGTGGTGCTGACAGGTTGACGCTTATCAAGATGAACAAGGCCTGGATTGCCCCTGACTTCGCTACCTCACCACAGGAAAGCGACTGAACACTTTTAGGGTGTATTTTATACACTGTTTTCTCATGTAGGCCCTCAAAAATAATGTTTTCAAGGGTCTGTTCACCACCAGGCCCTCAAAAATAATTTTTTCAAGGGTCTGTTCACCCACGCAATGGGTAGCAGTGGAAGAAAACATCTTTTATTACTACTGTACGGTCTTAGTCTGAAATTTGTGTATTTCATCTATTTCATTTAATGTTTCTGTGTGTCGTTGCAGAGAGAAAGTCAATGCAGCTGACAGAAGTTGATTTTTACCTTAATTTTTTAAATCTCCATTGGCTGGAGAGTGGGAGGGGGCATGACCTGACAGAGTCGGCTTAGCAAGATGATTCGCATGGGTGTATTTAATCTATTTCATTTAATGTTTCTCTGTGTCGTTGCAGGAAGAAAGTTAACCTCCCACCCATCCCTGCACCTGCCAGAAGTTGATTTTTACCTTTATTTTTTCAATCCCTGTTGGCTGCGGAGTGGGAGGGGGTGTGGCCTGATGGAGTTGGGGCGCGGCTTAGCGAGACCTGGGGCGGGGGTTTTAAGTACTTCTTTTAGGGTGGCCTAAATTAAAGGTCGATACCATGCTTCTTTATGAGGCCACGCAATGGGTAGCAGTGGAAGAAAACATCTTTTATTACTACTGAACTTTCTTAGTCTAAAATTAGTCTAAAACATAAGTTATATTTATGGTAACTGGAATACCTTTAACAGTGTCAGTGAATAGAAATGGCTGGGCTGAGCTGAGCTCCTCAGCTGGCTGCTAATTACCTGACTGTTGTTATGGAAACCTCCCTTCCCTGTGTGTGTCTGTGCAGAGAATGGCAGTTGGGTTTTAAAACCAAAGCTCCCAGGCTAATATTGGGTAATGGAGATCATATTTTGGGAATATCTCGGGAACGGTACGTTCTAGAGAGATGAGACCTGGACTAAAACCTTCCTGGACACCTGATGTACCTGTGTGCCGAATTTGGTGAAAATTGGTCCAGTAGTTTGGTCGCGCATAGAGAACAGACAGACAGATAGACGGACAGACAGACAGACAGACAGACAGAAACTCATTTTTATAATATTAAGAGACAGTACAAAAAATTTTTAACATGTTTTTACTTCTCAAATATTTACTCACCCTGCCGTATCTCTGCGCGGATCTCATTAAGCCGCTCTGGGCATTTAAATTTCAGAGAACCATTTTCGCTGTATCTGGCCCGGGGTCCGCACGATGTTGAACCAATGGCGCAAGCCTCGGATTACCTGCTTTATCACCTCCTTTTTATGCAGGTTAGGGTGGCGGTGTGTGCCATCGTAATCCTCTCTGTCCATCATCCGGATGAGGTATTTCAGCTCTCCAGAGCTGAATGCAGCTGAACGCTTGACTGTGACTGCCATTTTTGAAAAATCGCTGTGCCTCTGAGGACTGTATGCCGCGGTGTAGCATCGTGCGTGCGTAGGACGCATTCGCGGGACAATAGAATGCTAAAGATTCGTACAGACTTTGTACGCTCATGCGTACGTATTCAGTTATGTAGCGTACCTTTCACAACGCTAGACTGTATGTTTGTTATTTCTGTGGGAATGTTCGCAGACGCAGTGTATGCGTACGCTCATGCGTACGTATTCAGTTCAGTAGCGAGTAGCGTACTTTTAACAATGCTTAGACTATATGTTCGTTATTTGTGCAGGAATGTTCGCCGAACATGACCAGAATAACGAACATTTTAAAACGCAACTTTGCTCGTCTCTAATTGTACGCTAATGCATATGAATTAGTATGCTAATGCTACGCATTGTGCGCTAATGCGTACGAATTCACCCTCCCGATGCTGTTCCCGAAATATTTCTTTGGTGTTTCCACCATTGTTTCACGTTTCCATATGGACCAGACACCCTCCCCTCATCCGAGCAGGGGGTGCCTGGTCTTCTCCCATTGACTTTTATTATGCTCGGGTGCTTGGCCCAAGCACTCGAGCAGCCCCGAGTGCTCGGCCAGAGCACCCGAGCAGACCAGCACAGAGCTGCTCGATCATCATTAATAATTTGTTTTCAGATTTGTTTTTCATGCTTTTTATTGTGTAAAGCTGTAAAATTAAAATAGAATAAAAAATAGGCATAATAGGCATTGCTGCATCTGTAACAACCAGCTCTATAAAAATATCTGATGATCTACTGTACCCCTTCAGGTGAATGCTGTAAAAAAAAAATACAAACTGCTCTGTTAACTCTTTCCTAAAAAAACTAGCCCCTATACAAGACAATCGGCAGAAAAATAAAAAACAAATATGGCTTTCAGAAAATGGAGATACAAAAACATGATTTTTTTTTAAAATTCAAAAAAGAAAAATAGACATATTTGGTATCGTCATGCCCGTTACAACCTGCTCTTTTTTTTTAAATAACATATGATCTGCCATGTCAGGTGAATGCCGTATAAAAAACAAAAATTAAAATGGTGCCATAACAGCCATTTTGTGTTTACCTTGCCTCACAAAAAGTATAATATCGTTCAATCAAAAATAATATGCACCCCAAAATAGATGCTCCAGAATTGTTATTACATGGGGAATGCATGAAGCTATTAAAATAGGAATGTCAGGAGTGGTGAAAGGTCCTCTTTAAGTACTGATTAGTTCTGTTCCCTTTAATTCTGTTTAATACTCTGTGTAATAGTTTATATTTGTAATGAAGTGGGTTAGAGATAGTTCCCATCCCCCATTGTGCTGATAAGAACACATTCCAGAGTGATCTCAGAGGCATGCGTGATGCACACTGGAGGAGGGGCTGATGAGAATAAGTGTGGTCTGCACTAAAAAATTAATTGGGATTCGACCGGGCATTTCATGCTAGGGTAGTATTGTTTGAAATAATTCAAAAAATATAATGATATCATACACGTAACTCAGAAATCATAATCCATAATCTTACTGCGTGTTCATCTATTTAAAAGGTTACCTTTAATAGGTTCCGTAGACGGGTACCACATGTGAATATAAAAGTCGAAAATACATAAACAGGGGACCAAATATGAAGGGGCCGGGATTGATATATTATCCCTACTATGCCCTAGCCCTAGACTCAGCCCAGAGGTATCCCCAGATGGTAGGGATCCCCTGTCCTCGTACCTAAGGCCTAGTCAGTCTCCTAACAAGCCCTACCAAATAAACTCGTCATGGAGGGAAGGTGTGATGGAATATAACCTGCCCACCATGACAGAGCAATTGTAATGAACAAAAAGAGACCCCGACGCGTTTCTCCAAACAATGGGTCCTCAGGGGGTAATATTCTATATAACCGATATGTAGGGAACTCTACAAAAATGAAAAGAGTGTACTTATCCCCATCCTGCGGTAGGTATAGGCTGTGATGAAGCCTGCAGATGCAACCTGAAACCACAGACAGAGACAAAACACATAAATATGACATGCCTGAAGCAATTAGGGCCATCATCCAAAAGTAAAGGCACTTACCCAGCGCAATTAACGGGGAATATAACCGGCAATCTGCAGTGGTAGTGCAGTGGTGAGCGTGCGTCCGCATGTAACTTATATGCCGGGGCCGCTCTGACCATTTCCTTCAGTCAGATACGCCACATCCGGGTAAGTGAACCGCGAGCTGGAACGCAGCGTCCAGCGTGATGCGCTGGATCAAGACGTGATCAAGACTTGCATGGTGAGACGCAAGCCGTGTATGTCAGCAAGTGGCGTCCAGCGTGATAAACACGTGACCGGACCTCACCATGACCCGCATGGTGAACCGCAAATGGGAAGATTGCATTCATAAATACCCTTAAAGGGGCGAAGACTGAAAAAATGCCATCTGGGTAAGTACCAGGCGGCAGATGTAATCAAGGGCCCTAATTAGACATGTCAAAACGTGTCAAGACTCAAAAAACACAACACCCAGCTCTAGATAAAAAATATACATGATGTCCCTCAAATTGGCAATGAAAGCCAACTGAGGCCAATATAATGTTCCAGATAACAGAACATGATAAATGGCACTTTGCGTGCCGATAGGCTGAATTCAAGGTAGCATATAAAGATACGAGGCCAGCCACTTACAGTCAAAGACTATCATCGGGAAAGAAAAACCCGTTCTCTATCAAATAAAACAAGCAAATGTCAGTCTCTCATTGAGTCCACCGGGAGCTTGGGATCCAAAACGATAAATCCATTTAGTCTCTTTCTGGAGTATCTTACGGTCCCAATCTCCACGGCGGGGAGACATGGGTATCACTTCCAGTACCTGGAAGCGTAGTGATGAGGGGTCCCCATTATGATGGTCAATAATATGGGTGGCCACCGGTGTGTCCTTCTTTTTTTGAATATCGTTGATGTGTTCAAGAATTCTGCGTCTCAACTCACGGAACGTCTTGCCTATGTAATCCATAGGGCATGTACATTGGCAGATGTAGACTACCCCCCTCGTGCGGCAGTTAACAAAGTCCCTGATGGCAACAGTTTCATGAGTCCTGGAACATGTTACCATCTTGGAGGGAGATATATATTGGCAAGCAAGACAAGAACCACAACGGAATATGCCCAGTGGTTTTCTGGCTAGCCAAGTTGTTTTTCCCTCCAAGGGTATGTAGTGACTTTGTACTAGTCTGTCGTGTAGACTTCTACCACGTCTGTATGTCACACTCGGTTGAGGGGAGATGACCCCAACCAAATCCGGGTCCATAGATAATATGGGCCAATGTGACCTTAGAATGGCCTTTATGCTATCGTTGGCGGTATCAAAGGTAGATATCAGTCGTATCTGGTCTGGGTCATTGTGTTTTCTTACTCGAGGGGTCAATAGATCCTCCCTACTTACCCAGATGGCATTTTTTCAGTCTTCGCCCCTTTAAGGGTATTTATGAATGCAATCTTCCCATTTGCGGTTCACCATGCGGGTCATGGTGAGGTCCGGTCACGTGTTTATCACGCTGGACGCCACTTGCTGACATACACGGCTTGCGTCTCACCATGCAAGTCTTGATCACGTCTTGATCCAGCGCATCACGCTGGACGCTGCGTTCCAGCTCGCGGTTCACTTACCCGGATGTGGCGTATCTGACTGAAGGAAATGGTCAGAGCGGCCCCGGCATATAAGTTACATGCGGACGCACGCTCACCACTGCACTACCACTGCAGATTGCCGGTTATATTCCCCGTTAATTGCGCTGGGTAAGTGCCTTTACTTTTGGATGATGGCCCTAATTGCTTCAGGCATGTCATATTTATGTGTTTTGTCTCTGTCTGTGGTTTCAGGTTGCATCTGCAGGCTTCATCACAGCCTATACCTACCGCAGGATGGGGATAAGTACACTCTTTTCATTTTTGTAGAGTTCCCTACATATCGGTTATATAGAATATTACCCCCTGAGGACCCATTGTTTGGAGAAACGCGTCGGGGTCTCTTTTTACAATTGCTCTGTCATGGTGGGCAGGTTATATTCCATCACACCTTCCCTCCATGACGAGTTTATTTGGTAGGGCTTGTTAGGAGACTGACTAGGCCTTAGGTACGAGGACAGGGGATCCCTACCATCTGGGGATACCTCTGGGCTGAGTCTAGGGCTAGGGCATAGTAGGGATAATATATCAATCCCGGCCCCTTCATATTTGGTCCCCTGTTTATGTATTTTCGACTTTTATATTCACATGTGGTACCCGTCTACGGAACCTATTAAAGGTAACCTTTTAAATAGATGAACACGCAGTAGTATTGTTTGCCCTATCTCTTGTACACCCTCTGGTGTTGGTCATGTGTTATATAGACAGCTACAGTATGTGTTATAGCATGGTTGACCGGATCCCTAACCTATATTTAGGCTAGTGATGATTATTTATCTTATACTTTTTATCTTATATTTAATCACTTAGTAAATATATTTATTCACTAAGCCTGCGTAAGCGTATTCATTCTCAAATCTGTTGAATTCACGCTACGTTACAAGGGGTCTTTAAATGTGACAAGACAATTTAAACTTATCCCAGTGAAATTTGCTCTCCAAAATCCATATATTGCTCCTTCTTGTCCTGTGCCCTGCCATATGCCCATATAGCAGTTTACGACTACATATGGGTTGTTTCTATGAACTACAGAATCAGGGTAATAAATATTGATTTTTGTTTTGCTATTAACCCTTGCTGCCTGGAAAAAATGGATTTAAATGGAAAGTCTGCAAAAAGAAATGACATTTTTAAATTTCTCCTATATTTTCCCTTAATTCTTGTGAAACGCCTCAAGTGTTAACAAAGTTTGTAAAATCATATTTGAATAAATTGAGTAGTATAGTTGTTAAAATTGGGTGATTTATGGGTGGTATATATGATGTAAGCCACAACATTTACAAAATGATGACAGCATGGTGTGCACAAATGAGAAATGTAATAACTATTTTATAATGTATCACTATCTGTCTTAATAGCAGAGAAATTGAAATTTTGAAAATTGTGAATTTTTCCACATTTTTGGTAAACCTTGATTTTTTTAACTAAATAAAGGTGAAACATATCAACTCAGATTTACTGCTGTCATGAAGTACAATGTGTTACGAGAAAACAATTTCAGAATGGCTTGGATAAGTAAAAATGTTCCAACATTATTACCACATAAAGTGACACATGGCACACATGACAGATTTCCAAAATTTGGCCTGGTCCTTCAGGTGAAAAATGGCTCCTGAAGGGGTTAAAGACATATTGCAC
This sequence comes from Rhinella marina, assembly GCA_900303285.1. Taxonomy (NCBI): domain Eukaryota; kingdom Metazoa; phylum Chordata; class Amphibia; order Anura; family Bufonidae; genus Rhinella; species Rhinella marina. Next base: position 60,857 of record ONZH01014843.1, on the reverse strand, counting down.
TGTTGTATTTAAGAAAAAGGGCCAAAAATTATCACCTTTTGGTAGTAGATGCCTTCTCCATCTTCTGTCCTGTAAAATGATGGCCTCCTTTTTGAGAGATTTGTCCAAAATGATTTTTGCAAAAGTTTTTGATTCACTTACGTATCTCTAATTCTAAACTTTTTGTAATGGAACTCCACTGTCTATGCACTGATTCTCTTGTGTGTTGGGGTTCTGTTTGCAAACAGCACCAAATGAGAAAAAACAGAGGTGCAGCATAAATCATGAGTGAGGGGTAGATTAGAAGCCAGAGTCACCAGTAAGACAAGAGGTGGATTCAGTGAAGTACCCCTTTCACTGCAGTACATTATAGAGAAACATCCACATTTTTGTTGCTATGTCAGGGACTGGAAATAGGGGCCATTGTGCTCATTGTTCCTTTATTCTGCCCTGAAGTCCTACAGGTGGTCCCCCAATGATCAGAATGTATATTTGAAGGCCTATCGAAATCCTAATGTTAAATATCAGGAAATCCTTCCAATTTGGTAGATATATTTTACAATTGCGAGATACATTTCAAAGGGTTTTAATCATCACAAATCATCATGGGGCATGGCAGAGGATATGATTTCCACTTTGTTACCACTGAAACAGATGTTATCTGAATTCCTCCATCATTCTTTCCCAAGACTCAGGCAAGTCTGCCAAATGTCACCTGCATAAGATTGGCAATAGATTTATGTAAATATTGTACTAATCCTTCAGTTATATATTGGGCAGAACAGTAAAACATGCATTTGAGTATATAATACTAGTGTTGAGTGAATCAAAGCATCCAAAGTGAAATTTGATCCGAAAGTTTAAGAAAAATTCAATTTGCTACGAATCAGAATTTCTTTACGCTTGCTGGTAGCAAATCTTTTCTTTCTAAAATTGCTGTTGCACATGTTACAAAGTGACAGTAAGAAGCTGGGGAACCCAATATGACCCATAATGCCATGCAGCCAACCAAGTATCTGAAGCGGACTAAATTTCAGGTAAAATACGATTTGCCGTAAAACCAAATTTCCTCTGTCTTCGTGGTAACAAATCAATTTTACCTGAAATGGTGGTTAAAAAAAAAATCATACTCCCCTCATCCATTTGAGCGTGAAGAGATGGCCGCGGCCATTTTGATTAAAGATTCTGCCCAGAATCTCATGCGCTGTGATGTATGACATTACCACGCTGACCAGCATGATGATGTCATCAAGCACTCCATGAGATTTTGCACGGGATCTTCAATCAAGATAGCTGGGGGCATCTCTTCACGCTCAAATGAATGAGGTGAGTATGATTTTTTTTTAACTGATTAGCCACTGAAAGACCTAATTTTTTAGCTCAGATACCGTGATCAGCAATGAACATGGCATCTGAGGGGTTCAATGATGGAGGGCAACACAATTGCCATTCCCTGTCATTGCACCCGATACTTACAAAGAAATGCGCTCCATGACAAAGTAATTCATCACAAAGCAAATTTCTTTGTAAAATTCTTTGAAGCAGCCAAATCGAAGTTTTGTAAACTTCCCTCATCTCTAGTCATAGCCCTGGTCTCCGCCATTTCACTGTGAGCTGAGGGAGAGACAAGCCCTTATGGGCTAGAGACAGTGTTTCAGAAAGATTTTTAGGGAGAGCTTTTAGACACTGTAGGGAAAGAATAGGGAGAATATAGGAAGACTGCACTGACAGTGCAGGTTGAGTGTAATTGCCGTGTGCATATTGTTGAACTTTTGCCACAATCCCATTTAATCTGCTAGTTTATACATAGAAATACTGTGCCTCGGTATTAAAGGGCGGTCTAATATTATTGTGGTGTGAATCTTGTTGAACTGCTGCCACAATCCCCGTTAATCTATTTTATACATAGAATTACAGTGCCTCAGTATTAAAGGGCAATCTAGTATATGACTGTGTGTATCTTGTTCAACTGCTGCCACAATCCTCATTAATCTTTTAGTTTATACATAGAATTACTGTGCCTCAGTATTAAAGGGTGGTCTAATATATTGCTGTATTTATCTTGTTCAACTGCTGCCACATACATAGTTAATCCGTTACATTACTGATACAGTTACTGTACATTATGGCCGACAGACAGTTACCTGGGCAAATAAGCGCAGGGAGACTGCAGGAAGAGTATATCACCATGTGCATCACGTTGTAGAGAACCAACATTCAGAGTTAATCCGTTATTTTAGTGATTCAGTTACTGTGCATCAGTATTAAAGGCAGGTGTAATATATTGCCATGTGCATCATGTTTTAGTGCACTAATATTCAGAGTAAATCTGTTATTTTAGTGATAAAGTTACTGTACACTATGGCCAACAGACAGTTGCTTGGGCCCTCCAAAGGAACAGGCAGCAGTAAAAATGTTGCTGTAGCTGGCACAAGTAGCAGCAGAAGGGGTTGTGGTAGCAGCAGCCACAGCAACAGGCCAGAGCTGCCACTGTCATCCAGCGGTCATGTTTTGACCAACAATTCATCTGTACTGGAATGGTTCACTTGCTCTTCAACATCATCTCAAATGACAACAGATACAGATTGCCACCACACTAAGGCTACTTTCACACTAGCGTTAGCACGGATCCGGCACCTAAAGGGTGCCAACGGATCCGTGCTAACGCTATACATGTGTGGAGCCGGAGCAGCGCTCCGGCCCCACACATGACACACATACACATGACACATACACATGACACACATACAAACATACAGACATACATACATACTCACATACTCCAGGGACGCCGGCAGAACGTCTTCACGCGCCTCCTGCGCGCAGTGATGACGATTCCCCACAGCGCCCTCTGCTGGGCGCAGTGGGGAAACATCATAGCTGCGCGCAGGAGGCGCGTGAAGACATGCTGCCGGCGTCCCTGGAGTATGTGAGTATGTATGTATGTATGTCTGTATGTTTGTATGTATGTCTGTATGTATGTATCTATGTATGTAAGACGGATCTGGAATGACCCCCCATTGGAAATCAATGGAGGACAGATCCGGATTACTGGTGTGTCCACACCAAACGGATCCGTCCCCATTGACTTGCATTGGGGGTCATTCCGGATCCATCTTGGTGCGGATGCCTGGACCGGAGAGCAAACCGCAGCATGCTGCGGTTTGTTCTCCGGTCTGAAAACAGAACGGAAAGCTTTCAGGAGCATTCCGTTGTCTTCAGTTCAGTTTTGTCCCCATTGACAATGAATGGGGACAAAACTGAAGCGTTTTTTTCCGGTATTGAGCCCCTATAACGGAACTCAATACCGGAATTTAAAAACGCTAATGTGAAAGTAGCCTTAGTTGTCATGGTCCAGGAACTGCCTCTGTGCCTTCCCCAGTCCTGAACCTGCCTCTTGCTTTTACTGCTCCTTCTGCTAGATCAGTAATGTATGCCGCCATCTCTGATCTGCTTTTCCGCAAGGATTAGCTTTGTGAGGACAGTCAGCAGCCAAATGCAGGAGGGGCACACCATCTTCTACTCGAGACTACCTGTGAGGAACACACTAGAGGTGCATGGGTTCATAAAAGCAGTGGCAGACAGGCATCACGCAGTCATGGAGGGAAAACGCCATACTTACCAGTGTGGGAATTTTCCACCAAGTCACTGGGGGACGTTAGCGTGGCGGTATGCAGGATATGTGAGCAGATGGTGAGGTGCAAGCCAGGGTGCTTATGTTGGCATGTTGGTTCTGCGTCAACACATGGAGTGTCACCATAAAGTGGCGTGGGAAAAGCCTGCCACTCACTTAGTGTTACAGCTTGATGCAGTAACTGTTGCATCTCCCACCAGCCTGCATCCCCTCTCCAGCAGTCAGGGCTCAATAACGTCAGCAGAAGGAAGCTTTTGTTCCTTCCCATCAGCTTCAATGTGGTCTATTGCCCCTGATGCTCCTCCTCTTCTTACTCCTCGTTACTTGTTTTTACAGCAATCGATCACTAAGGAAATTGCAAAAAGACAACAGTATGCGTGCACTCACCCAATGACGCAGAAGCTCAACGTGCACCTGGCCAAGTTGCTGGTACTACAGTCCCTCCCTTTCCATGTACCGTAGTTGACTCTGCACATTTCAGAGAACTGATGACTTGTGCAGAGCTAAGATGGAGCGTCCCAAGCTGACATTACTTTTGCAAACTGTACCAGCCCTGCATATGTACGTTGAGCAGAAGAGGGCCCGTCCCTGGGCCTTTCGGTGTCTGGTAAAGTTCACCCCAGCACTGACATATGGAGTTGTAACTATGGTCATGGACAATATATGTCCTTTATGGTCCACTGGGTAAATGTGGTTCCTGCCCAGGGACAGCAGCAACTTGGGCAGGTGATGGCATTGCCGCCTCCACACTCTCATGCTGTGATTTCACTGCCAATGTCCTCCTCTGCCTCCTATTCCTCCACCTTGACCTCACCCTCCTCTGTAGGCAGAGTTCACAGTGGTCCTCCAACATATCAGCTATGCAAAGCTAGGCATTGTCACGCTGTTCTAGACCTGGTCAGCCTTGGATAACAGAGCCACACTGGGAAGGAACTGCTCTGCCTCAATAATAAAGAAATCGAACACTAGAGGTTTCCTCACCAACTGGACATAGGAACCATGGTTACTGATAATGGGAAGAACATTTTGTCTGCTCTGCTTCAGTGAGGGCTGACCCATGCACCCTGCATGTCGCATGTCTTCAATCTTGTTGTCACATGGTTCCTCAAGTCTTCCATTGAATTGCAAGAGCTGTTAAAAATGTCCTTGAAACTGTACATGAACTTCAGTCATCCTTACCGTGCAAAACAATTCATTTGGAAATGAAAAATCAATTTTTTTGTCGAAGTTCAGCAAATCAGCTGAATTTAATTTTTCAAAACTTTGCCCATCCCTAGTGTCAAATACTGAAGCAGGAAAGGAGTGCACAGAATGTATATTATCCCACATCTACAAATTATAATACATTCCCCTCCTAGACCAACTTTGTCTGCACATAGCCTGGTACTAACCTTATTTTCTAAGGCAGATTTCAGATTGATGATATAGTTCTTTGATCGGTGCTAATTTAGAGGGCATCCAACATAGTAACATACATAGTTTAGAAGGCCAAAAAAAGACATCTGTCCATCCAGTTCGGCCTGTTTTCCTACAAGTTGATCCAGAGGAAGGCAAAAAACCCTATGAGGTAGAAGCCAATTTTCCCCACTTTAGGGGGAAAAAATTCCTTCCCGACTCCAATCAGGCAATCAGAATAACTCCCTGGATCAACAACCCCTCTCTAGTAACTATAGCCTGTAATATTATTACACTCCAGAAATACATCCAGGCCCCTCTTGAACTCTTTTAGTGAATTCACCATCCCCACCTCCTCAGGCAGAGAGTTCCATAGTCTCACTGCTCTTACCGTATAGAATCCTCTTCTTTGTTTGTGTACAAACCTTCTTTCCTCCAGACGCAGAGGATGTCCCCTCGTCAGAGTCACAGTCCTGGGGATAAATAGATGATGGGAGAAATCTCTGTACTGACCCCTGATATATTTATACATACTCCATATACATTTACACACCATCTGAAAGCACATTTGTACCTATGAAACTGGCTGACCTATTGAATATGTGCATGGCAGCTGAATGGTTCCGCATATGGTCTGCAAAAAAAGGTAACAGACACTGAAGAAAAATACGTTTGTGTGCATGAGCCCTTAATATATGCAAACGAGCCACTAGGAGTGCCAAGGGCATTGACATTACTCCTAGAGACTCAGTTCTCTCTGCTACTGCTGTGCCTTCTGCAATTTGATTGATAGGGACAGGCAGTGTAAATGTGATCATGCCTGCCTGGCCCTATCAATCAAAGTGCAAAGGGCGCAGCAGTTACAGAGAGAGCTAAGCCTCTAGGAGTAACGGCAGTGCCCCCGGTGCTCCTAGAGGATAATTTGCATATATTAAGCATAATGTTTCTCAGAACTGTAGCACATATGAACATAGGACGAACACAGATGCCTTCAGCTGCCAAGTGCACATGCAACAGGTCAGCCAGTTTTATAAGTCAAAATCTGCTGACAAAGGGTCCTTCACATATGTAGATAATTGCAGATCCTTTGTGTGGCATTATTTTTTATTTTGTTGGCAGCACATACCTTGTTTACATGAGTGCTGCTGAATAAACATAGGGGGATATTTATCAAGTAAGTGTAAAGTAGAACTGGCTTAGTTGCCCATAGCAACCAATCGGATTCCACCTTTCATTTTACACAGCTCCTTTGGAAAATGAAAGGTTGAAGCTGATTGGTTATTATGGGCAACTAAGTCAGTTCTACTTCACACCAGTTTGATAAATCTCCCCCATAATTTTTATGCCAGCATTAACATTTAAACAAGAATGTACTCATTTTTTGGCTTACCAACCTGCCTTTTACACAAACCAATGGTCAGGAATAACTATTCCTTTTGACTAGTAATCAGCTAGTGTAAGAACCTTTAACAAACCTATCATCGTATCTTTGTTGTTAATTTTTACATGTACACTGCATATGATATTGGATAACTTAGTTGTAACTAAGTTTTCAAAAAAGGTTTGCATAATGGCTGTCCTTCTTTGTACAATCATAACTATAATGGAACAGTTACATTTGGACTTCCATATTTTTGTATGTTTCAGCTGCACAGCTAGATGCATTTCATTCAGAAGCAGTGGATGAGCAGCAGATGTCTCCTTTCCGCCAGCACTATACTGCTGTAACATCCTTTCTCTTACCTCCCATTATGTTTTCGGTTCTGAAAAGACAGAACAGATTAGGAAGAATAAAACATGCTTACAAAAAAGCAGGAGGCTCCTGTGATGTGCAGTTGTTTTATCACGATCTCAGCTAGCTCTGACGCCCCCCCCATCCTCTCAGCCATCATCAGAGTCTCTTTTACCAGTGTGGGATCTTGCTTAACCACAGTCAGTGGACTGCTACTCTGTTGAATGTGAGACCCCAAGTGGCCATGTCTTTACAGCTTTTTTTTCAGATGAATGCAGGTATATTCATTGGCATACTAAGTGGGGGGAGGAGTGGGCGGTCCCCCCTGGGTGCCCGCTCTCAGGGAGGTGCCAGAAACAATGAGCGCTTCCATCAATACACATGGAACCGCTCATTGCTGGAGCGCAGGGAGCTGGGTCCTGTCACTCACCGCTCAGCTCCCTGCGCTCCTCCCCTACCTCAGGCCAGCGGCGCTCTGAATGGTGAAGACTTCTCCCTGCTCCACCATTCAGCCTGCAGATAGAGATCGCGCTGCTGGAATGTTGGGTGGAGCAGGTAGCACAGAAATCTGCATAAGCTCCGTTCACTAATTGCTGCAGCGCAATCTGTGTCTGCAGAGAAGAGAAGACTTCAGGAATGGGACAAGGTGAGTAGGTACTGTGTTTTCTTTTTTTTTTTTTAACTACAGATGGGGCACAGAAAGCATTACTTATGTGAAGGGGGCACAATGGGCATTTTGTACTATGGAGGGGGCACAGAGAAAGAGGGCATTACTACAATGAAGGGTGCACAGAGGGCATTACTACAATGAAGGGGGCACAGAGGGCATTACTACAAAGAAGGGGGCACAGTGGACATTTTGTTCTATGGAGGGGGCACAAAGCCAGAGGGAATTACTACAATGAAGGGTGCACAGAGGGCATTACTACAAAGAAGGGGGCAAAGTGGACATTTCGTACTATGGAGGGGGCACAGAGCCAGAGGGCATTACTACAATGAAGGGGGCACAGATGGTATTATTACTGTGAAGGGGGCACAGACGGCATTATTACTGTGAAGGGGGCACAAAGAGGGCATAACTACTGTGAGGGGGCACACATCTGTACAAAATTACTGTGAAGGTTGTACAATGAGGGCAATACTACTGTGAGGGGGTACAATTTTTTAACGTATTGGGGAGTGCCAGAGAAAGGACCCACCCCGGGTGCGAAACACCCTAGGCACACCACTGGGTATATTTTGTACGTGAAGTGATCAAAGGCAGCACAGGAGTGGCTTAGGGACAACTCTTTGAATAAGGGGTCTGAATACTGATGTGAAGAAATATTTTAGTTTTTCTTTTTCAATAAATTAGCAAAGATTTCGACCATTCTGTTCACTTGGTCATTATGGGGTATTGCATGCAGAAGGATTGGGACAAATTTGTTTTTTTTACTTTAGCACAAGGCCATAATATAGCAACATGTGAAAAAAAGTGAAAGGGTCTGAAGACTTTCAGAATGCACTTTAATGGTTTCACACTGTATAATGATACATTTACATGCTGATGATGTGTTGTTAGCTTTGTTGAAAATGTTTTTCACTAATATTACCATGGCATTGTATAGTTTTGTTTTCTGCTTCTACTGTGGTCTTCACAAGGCCTCCAGCTATTGTTATTTATGTAATTGACTGTGGCATTAGTAAGGTTAGCACAATTCCTTATTGTTATTGGTTGTTTGTTTTTCACAGTCTGTAAGAACTCATTAGTACCCTGAACATCAATCTCCACTTGTGTACCTCATCCTTTTTCATTTTCCTCATCAGTATTCACATCCTTCCTCACAGGCAGCCTTTCTATGTCTGTTGTCATAGGTTTGCTCGCATCTCTGCTTGTTCCTGTGCTTCTTAAAGCAATGTACACTTTTATAATGTGTTTGTATGTGTAGTACAGCCATAGATTTTCTCATGGAATAGTATTCTGCAGGGAAATCAGAAAAAGAGCAATGTATGTAGTTACGTGGTGCATATTGTATTTCATATACGTACAATGATCAGTCATAACATTAAGATCACCAGTGTATAACCCTCTTGTGCTGTCAAAATAGCTGATCCATTGAGACACAAACTTCTCAAGACCTCTAAAAGTATCTTATAGTGTTTGGCACCAAGACATTAGCGGGAGATGCTGTTGTTGTAAAGTGGGGCAGAACATAATAGCACTCTCAAAGCACTTAATGCTAAATCATACCTCCCAACCGACCCAGATCCAGCGGGACAGTCCTGGATTTCAGTGGCTGTCCCGGGAGGGGGAGGTATGTCCCGCTTTCAGCTGTCTCTGCATCCATAGGACGCAATACAGGACAGGACGGTGGAGGACTCCAGCATAACGGAAACTGGACGGATCCGTTATGCAGCCCATAGATTTCTATTATGACAGAATGAATAATGGAATGCCTCTAAAGGCATTCCGTTATGCATTCTGTCATAGAATTCAGTTATGGACGGGTCCGTGGTAACGGAATCCATAACGCAATTCACCTTTTACCTCAACCCAAACACGAATTTCAAAATATGAAATTCGCTCATCCCTAATAGTGATGTTATGTCCATGGACTGTATGTTGGAGGGGCTGGAGGGAGGGGAGTGATGATATTTAGCATATAGGCAGTGCTGAGAGAACTTTTGTTTTCAAATTCAGCGTACAAGGTTCAGGTTATCTAAGAAATCCGTTATGCATTCCTTTACGACGGACTATAATGTATGGTCCTTGGTAGCGGAATCCATAACGGAATTCTTAGATAACCCGAACCCTGTGCGCCGAACTTGAAAACAGAAGTTTGCTCATCACTACCTATATGCAAATGGATGTGAAAAATGGCTGTGTGAGGGCAGTTTAAGTAAAAACGGCCATTTTTATAACCAAATAAAGTCTATGAGGCTGGTCACATGGCTGTTTCTTTAACGGCCAAAGAATAGCGGCTGTCAGAAAGTAGGACATGTTGTGGGATTAGGTGTTTCGTTATTTTTGGGCAGAGTTAGAGGCATGGCCTAGTACAAAAAAATTAGCCACAGCGCGCTTATAGTGTCCCTCTTTCCTCTTTTCCAAAGTTGGGCGGTATGGCTAAATCTATATATAAACTAATACAGCGTTTGATATGATAAATAAGTATGAGGTTCTTGGCAACAAAAAGAATATCTGAGCCCACCTACTTGGCAAGGTGAACTCAGTCCAGACAGGAACCTACTCTACTTAATACCTATCTCTATGCCGTATAGACATCTAAATTCAGGTGTCTAGTACAAACACATATGCTGTGTATTGTACTTTATTTTTCCAGTACATGCCACAGATGCTCAATCTGTGGCATCTGTGGTTAATTTGGAAGTCAATTCAACACCTCGATCTCTTTGTCACATTTCTGAAACCAACCCTGAATATTGTCAGAGAACATTTAAGATGGTTAAAAACAACCTGCCACACTTGTTGCTGCCAAGGTGGAAAACTGGGCACGTGTTGACCTACTGCATCAACCAACCAATTTGACTTTGGACTAATCCTATGGGTAGTATGAGGGAAGATATAGAGAACAGCACACCTCCCAGGGACTAGCAAGCTGAATGCACCTTTTGCTCAGGCACCCCCCCCTTAAGGAGACCAGCTATAGGCTGGAGAAGATTAGGGTGTGTGCGCGCTGTTAAAGATCATGTGCCACTCTACAAGCAGACCAGAAGTTCCTTGCCGAGGAATCAGGCTGTGGCCTGCACTGGTGGCTGGGTCTGCAGCTGGTGAGTCAGTAGAGGGGCAGTGGGTCCTGGGTGCCGTAACCAGACCAGGGAGGTGAGTGGAGTGACTCCCATGTCAGCCTGGATGAGTAGGACAGCGGCGGGCATGGCCCGCCATCGTAACAGCCTGCCTGTCTTTCCTTATACCATCCTAGAGTGAGAGTCATGCGTACCACTTATGGGCCTATGTTATCATCCATGAGGACTGAGCCCTATAAGCATCTTACCCTGCTGAAAATGTTCAAGTGAAGGTTCTTTAAAGGGGTTTAGAAGCTCTTTGGTAACATTTCAGTACTGTATAGTGATATTAAATGACCTTATTATTTTGATATCAGGAATATATATTTGCGTTGTTGTTGTGTTCCAAACATAACTTTTTTGTCTATAGCAATAAAGTTCTAAAGAAATGTTAAATGGTACAGTATGAAAACATGTTACCACTAGTGATGAGTGAATCGAAGCGGCAATATTCGTGATTCATGAAATGCCATGTTTTTTCAGCCAATCAGCATCAAAGGGAAGCCTGTGGGAACGCCTGCTGTGATGTAACAGCCCCTATACCTCCCCAGCAGTGATTGGCTGGCAGTGACATGTGACCTAAATTTACATAAGGTAGGGACCTGCAGCATCAGCCTCATTGTGCTTTGGGAAGGAGAAGAGACAGACAGTGTTAGCTAGTGTAGTGTGTGCAGCAAGCAGTTAGTTAGGAGTTAGGTTAGGAAGCCCCAACAGTCCTTTTAAAGACTATACTCTGAAGAACAGTATACAGTATATATTGTAAGTCTGTATTCTGTGTAGGAGAGGAAGCCCCAACAGTCTTTTTAAAGACTAATTGATTCTGTGAGAAAAATTCTGTATATGCTGTAAGCCTGTATTCTGTGCAGAGCTGTGCCTGGTACACCTTGTCCAGCCACATAGCTCAAACTATACATCTGTAAACAGATATATTCCTGTGCATGACTGTGCAGTGACTAGGGTATACATTTCATCAGCCTGCTATATACCTCACAGTCTATAGATACCGTATTGATCTGTAGATTCTAGTTTTATTTGCGCAAACTGCGTACATTTTTTTTTTGATAGGTCTGAAAATAATTTTACCTGCATATCTATCTATATTGTCCGTTGAATTTTACTGCTCTGTTATACACGGTGCAGTGAGTTGGGAAAAAAATTTCATCAGCCTGCTATATACCTCACAGTCTATAGATACCGTATTGATCTGTAGATTCCAGTTTTATTTGCGCAAACTGCGTAATTTTTTATTTTTTTTGGGATAGGTGTGAAAAATAATATTACCTGCGTATCTATATTATCCGTTGAATTTCACTGATCTGTAATACACGGTGCAGTGAGTTGGGAAAAAAATTTCATCAGCCTGCTATATACCTCACAGTCTATAGATACCGTATTGATCTGTAGATTCCAGTTTTATTTGCGCAAACTGCGTAAATTTTTTTTTTGGGATAGGTGTGAAAAATAATATTACCTACGTATCTATATTGTCCGTGGAATTTCACTGATCTGTAATACACGGTGCAGTGAGTTGGGAAAAAAATGTCATCAGCCTGCTATATACCTCACAGTCTATAGATACCGTATTGATCTGTAGATTCCAGTTTTATTTGCGCAAACTGCGTAAATTTTTTTTTGGTATAGGTGTGAAAAATAATATTACCTGCGTATCTATATTGTCCGTTGAATTTCACTGATCTGTAATACACGGTGCAGTGAGTTGGGAAAAAAATTTCATCAACCTGCTATATACCTCACAGTCTATAGATACCGTATTGATCTGTAGATTCCAGTTTTATTTGCGCAAACTGCGTACATTTTTTTTTTGGGATAGGTGTGAAAAATAATATTACCTACGTATCTATATTGTCCGTGGAATTTCACTGATCTGTAATACACGGTGCAGTGAGTTGGGAAAAAAATTTCATCAGCCTGCTATACAGTGTCGGACTGGCCCACCAGAGGCCCCAAGCCACCCAGCCACTTAAAAAAAGCATACTTACCTGTCCTGCCGCGCTGCCGCTGTCCTCGGCTCCCACGCTCCACTGTGTTCCCTTCCGGCGTGCACTATGACCTGACGCATCGTCAGGTCATAGTGCGCGCCGGAAGGGAAGACAGTGGAGCGCGGAACCTGATGGCAGCGGCAGCGCGGCAGGGCAGGTAAGTATGCTTTTTTTAAGTGGCTGGGTGGGCTGATCTGAGGTCTGAGGGGGGGGGGAAGAGACCCTGATCTGAGGTCTGATGGGGCACAAGACGCTGACCTGAGGTCTGATGGGGGCACAAGACGCTGACCTGAGGTCTGATGGGGGCACAAGACACCGACCTGAGGTCTGATGGGGCACAAGACGCCGACCTGAGGTCTGATGGGGGCACAAGACGCCGACCTGAGGTCTGATGGGGGCACAAGACGCCAACCTGAGGTCTGATGGGAGCACGAGACACCGACCTGAGGTCTGATGGGGCACGAGACGCCGACCTGAGGTCTGATGGGGGCACGAGACACCAACCTGAGGTCTGATGGGGGCACGAGACGCCGATCTGAGGTCTGATGGGGGCACGAGATGCCGACCTGAGGTCTGATGGGGCACGAGACGCCGATCCCTGTACTGTGACATCACTGTGTTTATTATGCCTGTACAGTGACATCACTGTGTTTATTATCTCTGTACTGTGACATCACAGTGTTTATTATCCCTGTACATTGACATCGCTGTGTGTATTATCCCAGTGCAGGAAGAGGTAGGTGGTCTGTGTTTGTGTGTTTGTTTTCTATTTTTCAGGGTCGTGAATGCAGAGGACTACGTCGGATTCGGTGGACTACGTCGGACCAGCTTTTTTTTTTTTTTTTTTAAATAAAATGGTCAAATAGGGGTCTGGGGGAGTGTTTATTTCAATAAAATGTTTTATACTTGTGTGTGTGTATTTTTTTTTTTACAATACTACAGTTTTAGTAATTAGGGCTATCTACAGACGGCCCTGATTACTAATACTGGGCTTAGTGCTTGCCGGTATGGCAGGCCAGCACTAACCCAAACATCTATTACCTCGGCACCCACCGCCACCAGGGGTGCCGGGAAGAGCCGGGTACCTGCAGGACCGGACCTTCTAAATTGAGGGTCTGGCTCTGGGGCGGCTGCAAGCTGGTACCATTAGGCTGGGAAGGGCCAATAACCGTGTCCCTTCCCACCCTGGTAGTGCCAGGCTGCCGCTGCTGGTTGTATCTGGCTGGCGAAGGAAAAAAGGGGGGGACCCCACGCCAATTTTTTAAAAAATTATTTAATTATTTTTGTAAAAAAAATGGCGTGGGGTCCCCCCCTTTTTTCCTTCGCCAGCCAGATACAACCAGCAGCAGCAGCCTGGCACTACCAGGGTGGGAAGGGACATGGTTATTGGCCCTTCCCAGCCTAATGGTACCAGCCTGCAGCCGCCCCAGAGCCAGACCCTCAATTTAGAATGTCCGGTCCTGCGGGTACCCGGCTCTTCCCGGCACCCCTGGTGGCGGTGGGTGCCGAGGTAATAGATGTTGGGGTTAGTGCTGGCCTGCCATACCGGCAAGCACTAAGCCCAGTATTAGTAATCAGGGCCGTCTGTAGATAGCCCTAATTACTAAAACTGTAGTATTGCAAAAAAAAAAAAAATACACACACACAAGTATAAAACATTTTATTGAAATAAACACTCCCCAGACCCCTGTTTGACCATTTTATTAAAAAAAAAAAAAAAAGCTGGTCCGACGTAGTCCACCGAATCCAACGTAGTCCTCTGCATTCACGACTCTGAAAAATAGAAAACAAACACACAAACACAGACCACTTACCTCTTCCTGCACTGGGAAAATACACACAGCGATGTCACTGTACAGGGATAACAAACACAGCGATGTCACTGTACAGGGATAATAAACACAGCGATGTCACTGTACAGGGATAATAAACACAGCGATGTCACTGTACAGACATAATAAACACAGCGATGTCACCGTACAGGGATAATAAACACAGTGATGTCACCGTACAGAGATAATAAACACAGTGATGTCACCGTACAGGGATAATAAACACAGTGATGTCACAGTACTGGGATAATACACACAGTGATGTCACTGTACAGGGATAATAAACACAGTGATGTCACAGTACCAGAGATAATAAACACAGTGATGTCACAGTACAGTGATAATAAACACAGTCATGTCACAGTACAGGGATAATAAACACAGTGATGTCACCGTACAGGGATAATAAACACAGTGATGTCACAGTACAGAGATAATAAACACAGTGATGTCACAGTACAGGGATAATAAACACAGTGATGTCACAGTACAGGGATAATAAACACAGTGATGTCACAGTACTGGGATAATACACACAGTGATGTCACTGTACAGGGATAATAAACACAGTGATGTCACAGTACAGAGATAATAAACACAGTGATCAATCAGACCGTGATGTAAAGATTAAGCGTAACTGGCGTAAACCCAGAGGTATTGACAACAGAGCCCGCAGGAGGTTCAAGGGGCAGATCCTGATGCCCAACATTGGGTACAGTAGCAACAAGAAGACCAAACACATGCTGCCCACAGGGTTCCGCAAATTCCTGGTCCACAATGTCAAGGAGCTCGAGGTTCTGTTGATGAGCAACAAGTCCTTCTGTGCAGAAATCGCCGACAACGTCTCCTCAAAGAACCGAAAGACCATTGTGGAGAGAGTGGCACAGCTCGCCATCAAAGTGACGAACCTCAACGCCAGACTGCGCAGCGAAGAGAATGAATAAATATCTCTGTGGTTATTTGTGCTAAATAAAAGTTAAATAAACACACACAAAAAAAAAAATTGATCTGTTCCTGTGCCTGATCCACCCAAGTTTAATCTGTCCCATCATGAGAAAGTCGCCCCAAGGAGTCCCCATTGTAACTTGCTTCACTTTCAACTACCTCACCCCCCGACACCTGTGTCTCGCCATTGTCCACCACCTCCTCAGACAACACTGGTCAATCCCCACTGTCAGCACACTGAGACTGCAAAAGGTCTTGCGAATTGGGGCAGAGAATGTTCTGGGGTAGCACATCAGAGAAGGGGTGACTATGGGGTTCCAGGGAGTACGTGACCACATGCAATCTCCATCCAAAAAGTCATACTGAGGCTCACCACCATGCTTTACACTGCAATCTTATTGAAAGACAGACAATCAGGGGTTAACCGCCAGGTTGACAGGCAGCATTTTTAAGTGGGTCACCATTACCGTGTCCCTGAAAATTGCCTTGGGGTCATCACCAGACTATTGGCCAGATTTAGAAAAAATGGTGCAATTAGGGAGCCTCAGAGGCATCCCTACATGCTGCCCCTGGTGTTTCCTATCCATTTCCAAGGTGTTTCCATCTTTTTCTGAGGTTTTCACATGTTGGGGCAAACTTGACTGTGCAGAACCTTTGGCCCCTGCAAAAATATTCGGGTCTCCCATAGACTTTAATGGGATTCGTGATTCGAATCGAACCCACGAATCCCGCGGAAAATTCGGGCCGAATTCCGAATCCCCAAATATTTTAGGATTCGATCAACTCTAGTTACCACCACTCAAGTATAAAATTTAGAAAGTGATGGATATCACATATATATGGGAATATGGTTCATATGTTTCGCATTTTATTCAGAAAATTGTCCTGAACCAACTCCTAGGCTACTTTCACACTGGTGTTGTTGTTTTCTGATATTGAGATCCGGCAGAGGATCTCAATACTGGAAAAAAACATTTCCGTTTAGTCCTCATGCATTCTGAATGGAAAGAGATCCGTTCAGGATGCATCAGGATGTCTTCCGTTCGGCAGCATTCTGTTTTGTGACCGGAAACAAAGATGCTGCAAGCTGCGGTTTTGTGTCCAGTCATAAAAACGGAAAAAAACTGATCCGGCACTGAAAGCAATGTAAGTCAATGGTGACGGATCCATTTTTTCAGGAGCCTAACAAAATGGATGCATCACCCATTGACTTTCAATTTATTTAGTGACGTATCTGTTTTTTTCCGTTTTGATTTCACACAACTGCATCCTAACGTAACTGATGCATCCTGATGGGCAAAATCAAAACGGACCCATTTAATTTTAGTATTGAGATCCTCTGCCGGATCTCATTACCGATATTAATAAAGTGTAAAGGTAGCCTTAATTGTGGCCCATTTTTGCATTGTTTGAAATATCTCTTAATAATATAAAAATGAATTTCTGTCTGTCTGTCTGTCTGTCTGTCTGTCTGTTCTCTATGCGTGACCAAACTACTGGACCGATTTTCACCAAATTCGGCACACAGGTACATCAGGTGTCTGGGAAGGTTTTAGACCAGGTCTCATCTCTCTAGGACGTACCGTTCCCGAGATATTCCCAAAATATGATCTCCATTAGCCAACATTACAACTGGGAGCTTTGGTTTTAAACTCCAACTGCCATTCTCTGCAAAGCCACACAGGGAGGGCAGGTTTCCATAACAACCAGGTAATTATCAGCAGCTGAGGATCTCATCCATTTCTATTTACTGACACTGTTAAAGGTATTCCGGTTACCATAAATATAACTTATGTTTTTTTCTATTACTACAGTTCAGTAGTAATAAAAGATGTTTTCCTCCACTGCTGCCTATTGCGTGGGCTCATAAATAAGCATGGTATTGACCTTTAATTCAGGCCACCCTAAAAGAAGTACTTAAAACCCCCGCCCCAGGTCTCACTAAGCCACACCCCCAACTCTGTCAGGCCACACCCCCTTTCACTCCGCAGCCAACAGAGATTGAAAAAATAAAGGTAAAAATCAACTTCTGTCAGCTGCAGGGATGGGTGGGAGGTTGACTTTCTTTCTGCAACAACACACACAAACATTAAATAAAATAGATTAAATACACCCATGCGAAGCGTCTTGCTAATCCACGCCCCCGACTCTGTCAGGTCACGCCCCCTCCCACTCCGCAGCCAGCAGGAATTGAAAAAATGAAGGTAAAAATAAACTTCTGTTTGCTGCAGGGGTGGGAGGGTGAATTTCTCTCTGCAACGACACACAAAAATTTTAGATGAAATAGACTAATTATAGACTACAACCGTTCGAAGCCTTTTGCTAAGCCACGCCCCATCTCTGTCAGGCCACGCTCCCTCTCACTCCGCAGCCATTCTGCAACGACACACAGAAACATTAAATGAAATAGATTAAATGCACCTATGCGAAGCGCTTTGCTAAGCCACGCCCCGACTCTGTAAGGCCACGCCCCCTCCCACTCCGCAGCCAACAGGGATTGAAAAAATAAAGGTAAAAATCAACTTCTGTCAGCTGCAGGGATGGGTGGGAGGTTGACTTTCTTTCTGCAACGACACACAGAAACATTAAATGAAATAGATTAAATACACCCATGTGAAGCGTCTTGCTAATCCACGCCCCCGACTCTGTCAGGTTACGCCCCCTCCCACTCCGCAGCCAATGGGGATTGAAAAAATAAAGGTAAAAATAAACTTCTGTTTGCTGCAGGGGTGGGAGGGTGAATTTCTCTCTGCAACGACACACAAAAATTTTAGATAAAATAGACTAATTATAGACTACAACTGTTCGAATCGTCTTGCTAAGTCACGCCCCCAACTCTGTCAGACCACGCCCCCTCTCACTCTGCAGCCATTCTGCAACGACACACAGAAACATTAAATGAAATAGATTAAATCACCTATGCGAAGCGCTTTGTTAAGCCACGCCCCCAACTGTGTCAGGTCACGCCCCCTCCTACTCCGCAGCCAACAGGGATTGAAAAAATGAAGGGAAAAATAAACTTCTGTCAGCTGCAGGGGTGGGAGGGTGAATTTCTCTCTGCAATGACAAACAAAATTTTAGATGAAATAGACTAATTTCAGACTACAACCGTTCGAAGCATCTTGATAATCCACACCCCCAACTCTGCCAGGCCACGCTCCCTCCCACTCCGTAGGCAACGGGGATTGAAAAAAATCAGCTGCAGGGGTGGGAGGGTGAATTTCTCTCTGCAATGACACACAAAAATCGTAGATGAAATTGACTAATTTTAGACTACGACCATTCAGTACTAATAAAATATGTTTTTTCCACTGCTAACCATTGCAGGTCCCCATAAATTACCATGTCATCGACCTGTAATTCATGCCACTCTGACCCCCGCCCCAGATCTCGCGAAACCACGCTCCGACTCTGTCAGGCCACGCCCCCTCCCACTCCGCAGCCAACGGGGATTGAAAAAATGAAGGTAAAAATCAACTTCTGTCAGCTGCAGGGGCGGGAGGGAAGTTGGATTTCTTTCTGCAACAACATACAGAAACATTAAATGAAATAGATAAAATATACCCGTGCAAAGCAATGTTTTCTTCCACTGTTACCCATGGCGTGTCCTCATAAATTACCATGGCATCGACCTGTAATTCTGGCCACCATCAAAAGAAGGACTTAAAACCCTGCCCTAGGTCTTTCAATGTCACGCCCCCGACTCAGTCAGGCCATGACCCCTCCCACTCCGCAGCCAATGGAGATTGAACAATTGAAGGTAAAAATCAACATCTGTCAGCTGCAGGGATGGGAGGGAGGATGACTTTCTCTCTGCAACGACACACAGAAACATTAAATGAAATAGATTAAATATACCGGCGCAAAGCAATGTTTTCTTCCACTGCTACCCATTGTGTTTCCTCAAATTACCATGGCATTAACCTACAATTCAGGCCACCCTGAAATGAAGGACTTAACCCCCACCCGTGTCCCATTAAACCACACCCCCTCCCACTCCACAGCCAATAGGGATTGAAAAAATGAAGGTAAAAATCACCTCCTGTCAGCTACATTGACTTTCTCTCTGCAACGACACACAGAAACATTAAATGAAATAGATTAAATATACCCAGGCGAAGCCGGGTCTTTCTGCTAGTATAATATAGAAATGTAGAAAAAAATACATCAGATTTAAAGAGGATGTTGTCCTTCATATGCTTATTTTCTGTGTAGCGCAGTGTGATAAGTACAGCTGCAAGGTCAGTATTTTTGTAGCCAACTACAAATATTTTGGTGGGGATAAGGTTACAGAAATTCTGACCTTGACATATAGTGCACAAAAATGATCAAGAATTAAAATGATTTCATACAAGTGAAGTTAGCTGAATTTGCAGGAAAGAACACTATATGTTAAAGAACATGTATAACATTGTTGAAGGCAGCAGTTAAAGATATGAAAATAAGCAAGGTACACTCATTGACCAAAAAAGATACAGTAATGCACCAAGTAATGCACCAAGAGGGAGTTTTTGCAATAAAATGAAACTTTATACATTTCACAACACTGAAATTGCAGCACCAAGAAGGATAAGCCGTAAGGTTATGCAAATTAAGGAAGTAGCATGTGTGATCTGCAAGTGATCAAATTTTTAAGCACCTAGCTCCAATCTGTGGCATGTGAGAGAGACAAGAAAGCCAGATTGAAAGCAAAGTTTTTAGCCACATGAAACCTCAAAAATTAGATCTGGTATGATAATTTATTGCAAACTGAGAGTGACAGAATCCCTGAACTAAGAGAGCTTAGTTTATCACTCCTGCAGCTCGGCTCAGCTCAACACTGATTTGATTGTTGATCCAGTGGTACAGCCATTACTCCAAAGTGTTCTAACAGATGTTTTTCAATAAGACAACACCAGACTGCATGTTATTCGTGCTACTGTGAGCAGCCTGTGTGACCTGAATGGGCTTCCATGGTTTGCCTTAAAGTAGCAACACCTGCCACTTGCTCAATTTGTGTAACCGTACAGCTTTTCTTCTTGGTGTTGCAATTTTGTGTTGTGTATCGCCAGTGTTCACCTACTTACCACCACGGTCCATGCTCAATGCTTGGGTGAGCACTGCCCCCCTAGGTCGCCTCCATCATTGCCCGTGCCCGTTGCATTACTGTGCAGGTAGCAGCGGTGATCTGATGTTGTTGTCTCTCCATGCACTGCTCCGGTCCTGGACCCTGTGCCTGCAGATGCTGTACCTTCTGGAATCTGCTCCACGATTTCCTTTAAGCCCTGAATATGTACTACAGTGTTCATTTTAGGACATGGTCAGATATCAGAGTCAAGTATCAAAATAATGCCAGGTTGATACCTGACAACTGACCCTGACACCTAACCCTGACCCTGACACCTGATACCTGTTCATTTTAGGACATGGTCTGATATCATAGTCAAGTATCAAAATAATGCCAGTGTGATACCTGACACTTGACCTTGACAACTGACTCTAACACCTGACTGACCTGACCCCTGACACCTGACCCTGACACCTGACCCTGACACCTGACCCTGACAACTGACTCTAACACCTGAAATTGACACCGGACCCTGACACCGGACCTGACACCTAACCCTGACACCTAACCCTGACACCTAACCCTGGACTTCAGACATCAGGGTCGCAATGACTTTTAGCTTCATTGTACTTTACATATGCTGAATCACATAGATGAAGAAAATCTCTCAGGTTATTGTCTAAACCTATAGCTCAGTGCTTAGACACTTGCCTCCCATGTAGGCTTCTGGGGTTTGAAACCCCTATCGGTCTTTAAAAAAGGTATACATTTTTATTGATCCCTAGAAAAGAGGCAAATTCAAGTGATGTGTGAGCCTTGATCACTGACGCGTCAGGCGTCAGGATCGCAACGACTTTTAGATCTGACCCTTACACCTGACTCTGACACCTGTCCCTGACACCTGACTCTGACACCTTCATGCGTCAGGTTCGCAATGACTTTTAGCTTCATTGTACTTTACATATGCTGAATCACATAAATGAAGAAAACCTCTCAAGTTACTGTCTAAACTTATAGCTCAGTAGTTAGACAATTGCCTCCTATGTAGACTTCTGGGGTTCAAAATCCCTATCGGTCTTTAAAAAAAATTTAAATTTTTATTGAGCCCTAAAAAAGAGGCAAATTCAAGTGATGTGTGACCCTTGATAACTGACTAAAATAAAATGTAACAATTTTTTGAAGATCAATAGGGGTTTTGAACCCCAGAAGTCTACATGGGAGGTAAGTGTCTAACCACTGAGCTATAGGTTTAGACAGTAACCTGAGAGATTCTTGCGTCAGGTTGCAGGCATTCGGCTAGACTTTCAAAAGTGACATAATTTGACATGTTTTCCTCTTGGTTTGGTTGCTGTTTACCACACCTCTTCCCCCTCAGCTGTTGTGGGTGTGGTAATTATCTTTCCCCTATTTACCCCTTCCTCTCCCAGTATTCCTTGCGGTTTATACTTTCTGCTGTCATTGTTGTGTGTGGTGTGGATCTCGTCTGAGATCCGGTTGCTGCAATATCTGCATTAAGATAAGTGTTATTTTCCCTATTGTGTTTATCCTACGTTTCCCTGTTTTGGTTTTGCCTTGTGGAGTTTCCTGTTCGTCCGTCTTTTTGGAGCAACAGGTTTACTCTTTCTCCTGTCACTAGCTGCAGGGTTGCACAGGGTCAGTTTGTTATTATGTTCCTGTGTATGAACTCTCCTACCACTAAAGCCTGTTCATACTGGTAGTCAGCCAGGGCCTAGTTTCAGGGATTCCTGCAGGAGGTGACCATTTCCCTTGTTTGGTCTTTTCCCTTCCCTCTTACGCTTTGTGTGGCTATACCCTCCACACCAGAGCGTGACATTATAAACCGCCAAACAAAAATGAATGTCATTTTTGTGCAGACATGGATGCTATTTCTGCGCTTACTGAGCGGCTGCAGGGACTCAGCTTGGAGGTGGCTGTCATCCGCAACCAGATTCAGAGACCACAGGCTGGTGGTTCTGGGGGTGCTGAGTGTCAGGCCTGTTTGGAGCCTAAGGTTGTCCTCCTGGATAGATTTTCTGGGGGAAGTGATAATTTTATTCTATTCAGGGAGGCGTGCAAATTGTATTTCAGACTGCGTCCACATTCTTCTGGTAATGAGGAGCAAAAGGTTGATGTGGTCATCTCGCTGCTTAAAGGGGATGCACAGTCATGGGCCTTTTCTCTGCCGACTGGATCGCAGTCTCTCCGGTTGGTTGATGAATTTTTCAAGGCTTTAGGGATTATCTATGATGACCCGGATCGTATCTCCCTGGCTGAGACCCTGATACGTGACCTTCATCAGGGTGAGCGCTTGGTTGAGATCTATTGCTCCGAGGTGGTGCTAGAGTCAAAGGTTGTGAGAATTGAGGTGTTTATTGACAGCGGGGCAGGGGTGAACTTGATTGATGCTCAGTTTGTACGTATGCATGGATTGTCTCTGAGTACATTGGAAAAGAAGATTTCTATGTTTGCTATTGATTCTGCACCTCTATCTCAGAAGTGTTTGTCTCACATGGTGCATGATATCAGATTAAGAATGGGTGAATTTCATCAGGAGCTTATTTCATGTTTTGTGTTGGAAGGTCTTCCTGCTCCTGTGGTTCTGGGCTTACCATGGTTAAGCAAACATAATCCAACCATTGACTGGCATACTAGACAAATTGTGGATTGGAGTGATTATTGCGTTGACAATTGTCTTAATACATCTTTTTCTGCTTTAACTACCAAGACTCTTCCCTCTTTTATATCGGATTTCTCTTATGTATTTTCTGAAGGTGGAGGTCAGGATTTGCCCCCTCACCGGGAATACGATTGTCCTATCAATCTTATCCCTGAAACAAAATTGCAATAACCTTGTATAACATTTCTGGACCTGAGAGAATGGCCATGAAGTAATATATTGCTGAGAGTTTGGCTAAAGGACACATGAGACCTTCCAAATCTCCAGTGGCAGCAGGGTTTTTCTTTGTTAAGAAAAAAGACGGAACCCTTAGGCCATGTCTGGATTTCCGTGAACTCAATCGGATTACTGTTCGTGATCCATACCCCCTTCCTTTGATTCCTGACTTGTTTAACCAGATTGTGGATGCCAAGGTGTTCTCTAAGTTGGACTTAAGGGGGGCATATAATCTGGTCAGGATCAAGGAAGGGGATGAATGGAAGATGGCCTTTAACACTCCTGAGGGCCACTTTGAGAACCATGTCATGCCTTTTGGGTTGACCAATGCTCCTGCTGTCTTCCAGCATTTTGTTAATGACATTTTTCATCACCTGGTGGGGAGGTTTGTAGTTGTGTATTTCGATGACATACTAATCTATTCTCCAAACATTGTGACACATCAGGATCACATGCAGGTGTTGCAAATCTTAAGAGATAACAAGTTGTATGCAAAATTAGAGAAATGTGTTTTTGCTGTACATGAGGTGCAATTCTTAGGATACCTGCTTTCATCTTCAGGTTTTCGTATGGATCCAGAGAAAGTCCGTACTGTTCTGGACTGGGACCAACCTGAAAATCTGAAGGCTCTTATGCGATTTTTGGGGTTCACCAACTATTACCAAAAATTTATTAAGAACTATTCGACAATAGTGAAACCCTTAACTGACATGACTAAGAAAGGGACAGATGTCTCGGTGTGGTCTGATGCAGCATTGGAAGCCTTCTCCGCTGTGAAGGAGTGCTTCTCTTCTGCCCCTATATTGGTGCAGCCAGATATGTCACAACCTTTAATTGTGGAGGTTGACACATCCGTGGTGGGGGTAGGAGCAGTTTTATCACAGGGCCCGTCACCTGGTAAATGGCGCCCATGTGTTTTTTTTTTAAAAAAACTCTCTACTGCGGAGAGAAATGATGTGGGTAACAGAGTTACTGGCCATTAAGTTGGCTTTTGAGGAATGGAGTCATTGGTTGGAAGGGGCGATTCACCCAATCACTGTATTTACTGATCACAAAAATCTGGCTTACCTGGAGTCGGCTAAACTACTTTATCCGAGGCAGGCCAGATGGTCTTTGTTCTTCACCAGATTCAATTTCATTGTCACATATTGTCCTAGGATTAAGAATGTCAAGGCGGATGCCTTGTCACGTAGTTTTCCTGGAGGTGGTGATTTTGAAGATCCGAGCTCTATACTGTCTGAAGGAGTGGTGATATCCGCTCTTTACCCTGATCTTGAGGCTAAGGTGTTTGAGGCCCAGGGAGATGCACTGGAGTCTTGCCCTCCTGGGAAGTTGCTTGTTCCTTCTGATTTGCATCATAAGGTGTTTGAAGAACATAATTCTTCGGTGCTTGCGGGACACCCTGCAAGCACCGAAGAATATATATATCTTAATATTATAAAAATGAGTGTCTGTCTGTCTGTCCGTCTGTCTGTCTGTTCTCTATGCGTGACCAAACTACTGGACCGATTTTCACCAAATTCGGCACACAGGTACATCAGGTGCCCGGGAAGGTTTTAGACAAGGTCTCATCTCTCTAGGACATAACGTTCCCGAGATATTCCCAAAATATGACCTGCATTAGCCAATATTAGCCTGACAGCATTTGTTTTAAACCCCAACTGCCATTCTCTGCACAGACACACACAGGGAGGGCAGGTTTCCATAACAACACAGACAGGTAATTAGCAGCCAGCTGAGGATCTCAGGTAACAATCCAGTCATTTCTATTCAATGCTTTAAAGGGGCAGAGTGCTGTGGATGATACTGTTAAAGGGGTATTCCGGTTACCATAAATATAACTTATGTTTTAGACTAGTTTTAGACTATGACCGTTCAGTAGTAAATCTTCCACTGCTACCCATTGCGTGTCCTCATAAATTACCATGGCACCGACCTGTGATTCACACCACTCTCAAAAGAAGGACTTACAACACCTGCTCCAGGTTTCACTAAGCCACACCCCGACTCTGTCAGACCACGCCCCCCTTCCCCCTCCGCAGCCAATTGGGATTGAAAAAAATGAAGGTAAAAATAAACTTCTGTCAGCTGCAGGGATGGGAGAGTGAGTTTCTCTCTGCAACACACAGAAACATTAGATGAAATAGACTAATATTAGACTACTACCGTTCAGTAGTAATAAAAGGTGTTTTCTTCCACTAAAAGGACTTAAAAGCAACCCCCCCGAGGTCCCGCTAAACCACTCCCCCGGTCAGGCCACGCCCTCTCCCACTCCGCAGCCAATGGGGATTGAAAAAATGAAGGAGACTGTCAGCTACAGGAATGGTTGGGAAGGAGACTTTCTCTCTGCAATGACACACACACAAACATTAAATGAAATAGATTAAATATACCCGCGCGAAGCAATGTTTTCCTCCACTGCTACCCACTGTGTTTCCTCAAATTACCATGGCATTGACCTATAATTCAGGCCACCCTGAAAAGAAGGACCTAAAAGCACCCCCTCCCAAGGTCCCGTTAAAACACGCCTCCGACCCGGTCAGGTCAGGCCCCTCCCACTCCGCAGCCAATAGGGTTTGAAAAAATGAAGGTAAAAATCAACTTCTGTCAGCTACATTGACTTTCTCTCTGCAACGACACACAGAAACATTAAATGAAATAGATGAAATATACCCAGGCAAAGCCGGGTCTTTCTGCTAGTATATATATATATATATATATATATATATATATATATATATATATATTAGAGATGAGCGAATCTATTTGTTATTTCCTACTCCGAAGTGAATCCAGGTCTTTTCAGATTCGTACGAATCTCAAATGTTCTTAAATCTTTGTACGCTAACGCTATGTACGCATCTGATGATTTATACACTAATGCTATGCATCTGATTATTTGTACGCTAATGCTACGCATCTGATAATTTGCACGCTAATGCGCACGAATTCAGTTAAGTAGCGTACTTTTACTGTGTGTTCATTATTTGTGTGGAAATGTTCGCGGTGACAGTGGCAAAAAGCCCGGGAAGAACCTGGTCACCTGACATAGGGGGAAAGGGCTTGCTCTGATTGGCCCATAGGCTGAGTAAAACAGTTACATCACTTGTGCTGCACCTGATGAGATGAGCAGGAGCTTGTGAAAGACAGAGAACTGTGTTCTGTAACTTCTGTTTTTGTTCTGGGCACCATTACAGATATCAGGGCTAGTGCAGGGCTAGTAATATTAATCAGACAGGGAGAGTGAGGGAGGAGACAGGGAGAGAGACAAAGACCTGATTGCCTGCCAACCCTGACGTATCTCTGCGCGGATCTCAGTAAGCCGCTCTGGGCACTTGAATTTTAAATCGGACCATTTCCGCTGGATCTGGCCCGGGGTCCGCACCGTGTCAAAGCGATGGCGCAAGCCTCGGATCACCTGCTGCACTCCTTCTTGTGCTGGTTTGGGTGTCGGTGTGTGCCATCATAATCCTGGCGGTCCATCACCTTGACCATATATTTAAGCTCTCCAGAGCTAAATGTTGATGAACGCCTGGATGCCATAATGAAAATTTCGCTCTGCCTCTGAGGAATGTACGCCGCGGCCTAGTGTCATGCGTGCATATTACACAATCGCGAGACAATAGTACGCTAAGGATTCGTACACACTTTGTACACTAATGACTACATATTCAGTTAAGTAGCGTACCTTTAACAACGCTATGTTCATTATTTGTGCAGGAATGTTCGTAGAACACGACCAGAATAACAAATATTTTTTAACGCAACTTCGACCAAATAAATTTGTATTAAGAACAAATCTTTTTATAAATTCGTTGAATATTCACCGAAGCGACTCTACGAAGTGGCGAATAGATTCATCTCTAGTGACCCCTTACAGTAGTTTTGCCCCCTTAGTGCCCCCTTACAGTAGTGACCACTCAAAGTAGGTATTCCCCTTTAGTGCCTTAGTGATATACACTCACCGGCCACTTTATTAGGTACACCATGCTAGTAACTGGTTGGACCCCCTTTTGCCTTCAGAACTGCCTCAATTCTTCGTGGCATAGATTCAACAAGGTGCTGGAAGCATTCCTCAGAGATTTTGGTCCATATTGACATGATGGCATCACACAGTTGGCGCAGATTTGTCGGCTGCACATCCATGATGCGAATCTCCCGTTCCACCACATCCCAAAGATGCTCTATTGGATTGAGATCTGGTGACTGTGGAGGCCATTTGAGTACAGTGAACTCATTGTCACGTTCAAGAAACCAGTCTGAGATGATTCCAGCTTTATGACATGGCGCATTATCCTGCTGAAAGTAGCCATCAGATGTTGGGTACATTGTGGTCATAAAGGGATGGACATGGTCAGCAACAATACTCAGGTAGGCTGTGGCGTTGCAACGATGCTCAATTGGTACCAAGGGGCCCAAAGAGTGCCAAGAAAATATTCCCCACACCATGACACCACCACCACCAGCTTGAACCGTTGATACAAGGCAGGATGGATCCATGCTTTCATGTTGTTGACGCCAAATTCTGACCCTACCACCCGAATGTCGCAGCAGAAATCGAGACTCATCAGACCAGGCAACGTTTTTCCAATCTTCTACTGTCCAATTTCGATGAGCTTGTGCAAATTGTAGCCTCAGTTTCCTGTTCTTAGCTGAAAGGAGTGGCACCCGGTGTGGTCTTCTGCTGCTGTAGCCCATCTGCCTCAAAGTTCGACGTACTGTGCGTTCAGAGATGCTCTTATGCCTACCTTGGTTGTAACGGGTGGCAATTTGAGTCACTGTTGCCTTTCTATCAGCTCGAACTAGTCTGCCCATTCTCCTCTGACCTCTGACATCAACAAGGCATTTCCGCCCACAGAACTGCCGCTCACTGGATGTTTTTTCTTTTTCGGACCATTCTCTGTAAACCCTAGAGATGGTTGTGCGTGAAAATCCCAGTAGATCAGCAGTTTCTGAAATACTCAGACCAGCCCTTCTGGCACCAACAACCATGCCACGTTCAAAGGCACTCAAATCACCTTTCTTCCCCATACTGATGCTCGGTTTGAACTGCAGGAGATTGTCTTGACCATGTCTACATGCCTAAATGCACTGAGTTGCCGCCATGTGATTGGCTGATTAGAAATTAAGTGTTAACGAGCAGTTGGACAGGTGTACCTAATAAAGTGGCCGGTGAGTGTAGTTGAAAGCAGCATCCTCCCAACTGTCTTGTGTCCTTGTGGGCCTGTTCACCCTATGTTTAAAAGGACCCTGTGAATAGCCCCAGTCAGGTGCATCCGTGTAAGTACCTATTTTAATTTTGACCTGTGTATGGTGCTTTTCTTTTTAGGATTTCTATAGGTTGAGGTGTACACTAGTTACAGAAGTTGTTATCTTGCACTTGTTTTCAAAGAAGATGTTAAGTGCTTCATATCCTGGTGCTTTGTGCTTTCTTTTTAAACCCTCTGAAATATAAACCTATACTTAAAGCGTTTATCCAATATTATTTCAGACCTCAGTGTACAACCCGCTGTGGTGATCCTACTTACTTGGTCCCCATCTCTGGGTTTGGTTTCTATCTCTCCCTGACTTTCTCTTCATCTCCCTGGTGCACTCATATCAACATCCTGTTGATATCAGCTCACCAGGAAGATGAAGTGCCAGCCTGGGAATGATAGAAACTGAACAAAGCGGAGGGGACAAGGTAAGTATGATCACCACCATGGGTCGCCCTCTCTGTGAGGTCTGCTATAATGCTGGGTAACCCCTTTAACATATATTACCCTTTCTCTTTAACTGGCTGTATTTTCCTTAGCTAAAGAGGCCTCTTTCTGCTGTCTGATTTTATAATGTTAATATTTTTAGAAGCTTCAGTCTTTATTCTTGCTAAATGACCCATTTGATTTCTCTGCTTGATTGGGAATTAATGCTGCAGAATTATTATCCTACACTAAACAGCATTTCCAAAGATGACAATACAGAATGTTAGTTATTTCCTTCAGGCTATAGAAATAGGCAACATCAGCACTAAGACACCTGGCAGCACAGCTGCTATTCTGTTAGACACTGATAATACTAATAACGTAAAATGTACAGCCGGGAGACCTTGACTCAAAACAACCCCACAAAGTAAGATTACAAGGATATCTTATTTCTTCTTATGCTGAGCTTTACGGCATGTGTAAAATATAATATAATTAGAGATGAGCGAATCATTCAAAATTTGCTTCGCCAAATGTTCGTTGAATTTTTTTAAAGATTCGTACCTAATACGAATCTAATTGGTCGAAGCTGCGTACAAATCATTAATTATTCTGTTGTGTTCTGCAGTAGTTAAAGGTACGCTACTTATGTGAACACGTACGCATGAGCGTAGAAATTGCGTATGAATCCTCAGCGTACTATTGTCTAGCGATTACGTAATACACAGCGCTAGGCCGCGGCGTGCACTCCTCAGAGGCAGAGCGAAGTTTTACAGATGGCATCCAGGCGTTCTTCAAAATTTACCTCTGGAGAGCTTAAATACATGATCCGGCTGATGGACCGGCAGGATTTCGATGGCACACACCGACACCTGAACCAGCAGATGAAGGAGATAGTGCAGCAGGTGATCCGAGGCTTGCGGCCAACTATTACGAAGTCTACCAGTAGAAGCTGCGGCTACATGTCCTTTGGCACTGATGGCCTGTGCCACCTTCTCCTTCTCTTTTTTGGAGGTCCAGTTCTGGCTGGAAGTGGAACCCTTTTGCTTTTCCGTGCCAGACATTTTCACTTGACTGTGGCCCTGCAGGTCTTTGTCTCTCTCCCTGTCTCTCTCCCTACCTGATTAATATTACTAGCCCTGCACTGGCGCTGCACTTGCCCTGATATGTGTATTATTACGGATGCCCAGAACAACTCCACAATTTCCATAAAACAGTTCTCTGTCTTTCACAACTTCACAGTGCTTCTGCTCATCTCAGCAGTCGCAGCACAACTGATGTCGCTGGCTTACCGAGCCTATGGGCCAATCAGAGCAAGCCCGGGCTTTTTGACGCCTATTTTCCGCACGAATAACGAACTTACAGTAAAAGTTCGCTAATTAACTGAATTTGTACGCAGCAGCGTATCAATTAACTTTTACGTACCATTAGCGTACAATTCATCGGACAAGTACGTGGCGTA
This sequence comes from Rhinella marina, assembly GCA_900303285.1. NCBI lineage: Eukaryota > Metazoa > Chordata > Amphibia > Anura > Bufonidae > Rhinella > Rhinella marina. The sequence continues at coordinate 30,474 of ONZH01014843.1, read as the reverse complement.
TGCGTACAAAGATTTAAGATTCGAAAGGAGCAAATCTGAAAAAATCCGGATTCGCTTCGGAGTAGAAAATTTGTAAGATTCTATACGAATCTACGAGGCGGTGAATAGATTCGCTCATCTCTAAATATAATAGATAATACAGTCAATTATTCATATGCAGTATTTCATATCAGTTTATTTAGGCAAGTAGCTGTGACACCGCTAGTGAATTTTAGTCAGGTGTACTGCATTGAGACATTGTAACTAGTGTCGAGCAAATTGAAGTCCACGAAGTGGACATCAATCCGAATTTCAGGATAAATTTAATTCACCAGGAAGCCGAATTTCCTCGTGCTTCGTGGTAGCAAATCGATTGATTGGAGCCCCCGATGACTCAAGGTCCCGTGAGTAGCCTTTTAAGGCACCTTATTTCAGGGGGCAGTGATTCCGATTCTGCGATTCTGGATCTATCAGATCCTGATGTCCCAGGGTATGGTCAGGATTCGGAGGAAGAAAATGAATACAGAAGGTTCCTCTTTAATCCAGAGGACATAGAAGAGTTAATTAAAGCCATTAGAGCCACCATTAGAATGGAGATCCCTAAAAGACCAAGGTCTGTCCAGGAGGAAATTTTTGAAGGCCTGGGGGAAAGGCAAAAATCTGTCTTTCCGTCCCAGATAATATTCAGAATTTAATCAAGTCTGAATGGGAAAAACCGGAAAAGGGTTCTTTTATTCCTCGTGGCATCAAAAGACGCTACCCCTTTGATGAAAAGGACTGCGCCAGGAGTGGCCAAAGTGGCCAAATGTACAGCTCTTCCCTTTGAGGACGCAGCCCAATTAAAAGACCCCATGGACAGAAAGGCTGGAAATCCTTCTTTAAAAAATGTGGGAGGCTACAGCGGTGCTTTTAAAACCTGGGGTGGCCGCTACTTGCGTAGGCCGCACACTTAAGGTGTGGTTAGACCAGCTTGAAATCCATTTAACTAACAAGACCCCAAGGGATCAAATATTAGAAAGCTTGCCTCTATTAAAGATGGCTACTAGCTTCTTGGCCGATTCCTCAGCTGAGTCTGTAAGGCTGGCAGCCCGTACCGCGGTCCTGTCAAATTCTATTAGAAAGGTCCTCTGATTAAAGGCCTGGGCGGGGGATATTACTTAAAAAAATAAGTTAATTTCCCTTCCCTTTCATGGGAAATATGTGTTCGGGCCTGATCTAGATAGAATTCTTCAGAATGCTACGGAACGCAAGAAGGGGTTCCCCGAAGAGAGGTCCCGTAATAAAAGGCATTTTTTTCGGGGTAAACAGCAGCCTCAGGAATCCAGATCAGATAGAGGAAAGTCAGGGAGGTGGTTCCATGGTAGAGGGGGTAAGGGAAGAGGTTTCCTTTTCCATCCTAACAGGGAGACCTCTTCCACTGCCTCCTCCTCAAAACAATGACGCCATACCAGTCGGGGGAAGACTCACTTCTTTTATCACGGTCTGGGAACAGGTCATCAAAGACCGTTTTATCCTGGGGGTGATAAGAGACGGTTACTCTCTAGTTTCTCTCCCCTCCTCCTCAAAGATTTACCCTGACCCAGCTCCCACCAAATCAGACACTTTTTTTAACCAAAGGTATAAAAGAGTTATTACACATTGGGGCCATAGAAAATGTTCCAGTCACAGAGCTCGGGAAAGGTCATTACTCCCCGTTATTCCTAGTGCCGAAACCCAAAGGCAAATTCCGTTTGATAATAAACCTGAAACCACTAAACAAATACGTGGTTTACCGCAGATTCAAAATGGAAAGTGTCAGGTCTGCGGTAAAACTGATAGACAGGGGTACAATGATGGCGACTCTGGACCTCAAAGACGCCTATTTGCAGATTCCCATTCATCCATCATCCCGGAAATTCCTCAGGTTTGCTGTGCTTCAGGAGGGGAAAATCCGTCACTTTCAATTCAACTGTCTCCCGTTCGGAATATCTTCTGGTCCAAGGATATTCTCCAAGGTGATGGCAGAGGTGGTGGCATCCCTAAGTCAGGAGGGCATTCCAATAGTCCCATACCTGGATGATCTACTGATCCTGGGGGAGGACTCGGCCTGTCTTCACTCTCATCTACAGATCGTTCTAGAGCGTCTTCAATCTTTAGGTTGGATCGTCAATTGGGAAAAATCCAATCTACTCCCGGACAACCGAAGAACCTTTCTGGGAATCATCCTAGACTCCAACCTTCAGAAGTCCTTCCTTCCTCCGTCAAAAATTCAAAGCCTAAAGATCCAGGTTCAACAGCTCCTGAAAAAATCAGTCCTCTCAATCAGAGACACCATGAAAGTCCTGGGGTTCTTCTCCTCCTCCATTCCCGGGGTAGCGTGGGCTCAGCATCATATGAGACCTCTCTAGAATTTGGTGCTCCGAGTGTGGAACAAATCTCAGTCCACTCTAGACCACAGGATCTGTCTCACCAGGGAGGTCAGAGGATCTCTGCGCTGGTGGCTCAAAGATCAAAATCTGCAAACTGGAATTCATTGGAATCAGGAGAACATCTTCTCTCTAACAACGGATGCCAGCTCTTTAGGTTGGGGTGCCCATACAGTCACAGGAACCTTCCAAGGGTCCTGGTCCCTAGCCCAGAAACGAATGTCATCAAACTGCAGAGAGCTCTGGGCCATTCGGAAAGGCCTCAAAGCAAAACAAGCCTTCACAAGAGGCTGTCATGTACTAGTCCACTCTGACAACTCTACGGCAGTAGCGTACATTCAGCATCAGGGAGGGACAAGGCACTGTCACCTTCAGAGTCTGGCAAATCAAATCTTCACCTGGGCAGAGGAAAACATTGTATTGCTGTCTGCAGTTCACCTGAAGGGGGCGCTAAATCTTCATGCGGATTTCCTAAGTCGTCATGTAATAAATCCCGGAGAATGGTCCCTATCCCAGTCTGCCTTCCAGCTGATTCAGCATCGTTGGGGGAATCCTGTTTGCAAGCAAGAAAAATCACAAAGTCCTCCACTTCTTTTCTCTGAACCCAAGAGACCCTTGTGTGGCAGTGGATGCCTTTACGCAAAACTGGACTTCCGACCTTGTCTATGCGTTTCCCCCCAATCCCATTAATACCGAGAGTGCTTCAGAAATTCCGGTCAGAAAAGTGCACCCTAATTATTGTAGTCCCCTTTTGGCCCAGAAGGGGCTGGTTCGGCCTCCTGAAATCCCTGAGCCGGGAGGATCCGATCTTATTTCCCCCGTCAGCAGACCTACTGTCTCAAGGACCAATCTACCACAACAACCCCAAGCTTCTGAAGCTATCTGCCTAGATTCTGAAGAATCCATCCTCTTGGGATTAGGCTTATCTCTTAGGGTTGTGACTACCTTGTTACTAAGTAGGAAGTCTAACACCTCAAAGGCTTACCTCAAGGTCTGGAAGAAGTTTGCTTCTTGGGCAGGGGAGAGATTCAATCAGGCCACTTCAAATATTCCCCTTATCCTTGAATTGCTCCAGGATGGGCTAGATTTGGGTCTATCCCCGAATACCTTGAAAGTGCAGGTCTCGGCCCTAGGTGCCCTATATAATACGAGCCTGTATGAGGTTCCTTGGGTGGCTAGATTTTTAAAAGCAGCATACCTTGCCCTCTTGGCAAAAATGTATTCTCCTCGTACCTAAGGCCTGTGTGTAGCACTGTATGGCCCTACATATATATACATAAATAAATCAAACAGGGTCATAATCCCATAGGGAATGGTCACTCTAGGAAAAGTAAACCCTGGTTAGTAAGGAGATTCCCGACGCGTTTCTCCATAAGCTGGTTCATCAGGGGGTGATTAAACAAAACAGGTAACTTTGTAGGAACATGGTGGCCCCTTGGAACCTTAACACGGTTCTTCAGGGTTTATCTTCTTCCCCTTTTGAACCACTAGACTCTTTGTCCTTGAAAATTACTAACCATGAAAACAATCTTTTTGGTTGCAATTTCCTCAACTAGGAGGGTTTGTGAACTGCAAGCCCTAACCATTCGTGAATGTAAGAAGGGCCGTTCTTCGTTATTTAGAGGTCACCAAGGATTGGAGGTCAGATGAAAATTTATTTGTTCAGTTTTTTGGCCCAAATAAAGGGAAAAAGGCAGCTAAAAGTTCTATATCTCATTGGATTTGGAAAAGGGCCCACACTTTTACCAAGCATTATAGGCTTGATGTTTTTGCGAATGAGGACATGGCGTTTGGACGCAAAGTCCTCGGGGCAGTTGTCCCCCCCCCCTAAGTTTTCACTTTGTTAGTTCTCAGATTGTGCTGTCATGGAGACGACTGGGGAAATGAGTATTACACTCACCGGTAATCCGGTTTCCTGGAAGTCTCCATGACAGCACAAACCACCCACCCTATTCTTTTATTTTTTTATCTGTTAATTACTTGTCTATCCCTCCGGGTTCCTGTTATAATACACTGGTGCTGGGGAGGAAGGGGTGGGGTTTTAACCCTCTCTGTATTTTCCTGTCCTATCAGAGAAAGGCAATCTCAGGTTGTGCTGTCATGGAGACTTCCAGGAAACCGGATTTCCGGTGAGTGTAATACTCATATAGTCAGTTCAGGGGAGCATGGTCGACCAGGGAGATCTGGCAGACACCCGGTCTATTTTTTCCCAGACCGATCATGTTCATGTGAAACAGTCCATACAATTGCTAAGGCACCACTTTTCACTCTGCCTCTCATCTACCTTGCCTTTCAGATTGCTTCTCATCTCCCTACATATGCTGACTAAAAGACAAACCGTTTGTTGCCTGTGGCAACCAATCACAACATAGCTTTCGTTTTACTACAGTGCTTTTTACAATACTGTACACCTACATTTACCAACCTATCTCAGCCGTTACAATTAATACAGCATGCGGCATCATTAGTTGCTATAGACAACAAACATTTTATAGGTCCCTGGGACAGCAGCAGGTTTTGCAAAGTTTGCAGTCATGAGTGTTAGTGTGGCCATACAAATTCAACAGCTGTTGGCAGAACAATCATGTCCCTATTTTATTTTATATATACTATATAAGCTTATTGTTTATTATTGTCCTAACTGGCCGGTACTTAATGCCTTAGGACGAGCATTCTCGTCCTAGGGTTAACCGGCAGTGTGGCACGTGCTGCCACGATCCGCAGCAGGGGCCCGGCTGATACTGACATCTGGGCCTCTGCTGTATCCGCCAACATCGGTGATAACACCTATCGGATTAACCCCCTGTATGCAGCGGCCTCACTGACCGCGGCATACCGAAAGTTTGTGGCAGCTTGAACAACCCTATCAGGTCCCTGTGCGGCGGTGGGGGGGATTGCACGATGGTTGCTATGGCAGCCCCGATGCCTTGCATAGGGACTGCCAGCTACGGAAGCCCAGGAGATCCAGCCACAGCGCTGGGTCTTCTAGGCAACTGTCAATTGTATTGTGCTGTACTGAAACAGGGATCAGACCCTGAAATGTTGAAGTCCCATAGTGGGACATAAGTCAAAAGTAAAAAAATGAAAAAAGTTTAACAATAAAAAAAAAATTAAAAATTGAAGTTTCAATAAAAAAAAAATCCTTCCCCATAAAAAGAGACATATAAAATTGTAAAAAAAAAAAAAAAAGAATATACATATTAGGTATCGCCGCATTCGTAACAACCTGCTCTATGCAAATATCACATGATCAACACCGTAAAAAATAAAAAATGAAAACTGTGCTAAAAAAGCCATTTTTGTCACCTTTCATCATAAAAAACATAATACCAAGCGATCAAAAAGTCATATGTACCCAAAAATAATACCAATCCAACTGTCATCTCATCCCACAAAAAATGAGCCCCTACCTGAGACAATCGCCCAAAAAAAAAAAAAAAAACTACAGCCTATGGAGACACTAAAACATGATATGTTTTTGGTTTCAAAAATGATATTATTGTGTAAAACTTAAATAAATAAAAATAAGTATACATGTTAGGTATCACCGTGTCTGTAAAAACCTGCTCTACAAAAATATCACATGATCTAACCCCTCAGATGAACACCGTAAAAAAAACGGTGTAAGAAAAGCCATTTTTTTGTCACCTTACATCAGTAAAAGTGCAACACCAAGCGATCATAAAGGCGTATGACCCCAAAAATAGTACCAATCTAACCATCACCTCATCCCGCAAAAAATGAGCCCCTACCTGAGACAGTCGCCCAAAAAATAAAAAAAACTACAGCTCTCAGACTATGGAGACACTAAAACATGATTTTTTTTGTTTAAAAAAATATATTATTGTGTAAAACTTAAATAAATAAAAAAAAGTATACATATTAGATATTGCCACATCCGTAACGACCTGCTCTATAAAAATATCACATCTAGCCTGTCAGATGAATGTTGTAAATAACAAAAAATAAAAACCATGCCAAAACAGCTATTTTTTGTTACCTTGCCTCACAAAAAGCGTATAGAGCAACCAAAAATCATATGTACCCTAAAATAGTACAAACAAAACTGCCAACTTATCCCATAGTTTCCAAAATGGGGTCACTTTTTGGGAGTTTCTACTCTAGGGGTACATCAGGGGGTCTTCAAATGTGACATGACAACTTAAAATTTTTCCAGTGAAATCTGCCCTCCAAAAACCATATGGCATTCCTTTCCTTCTGCAATCTGCCGTGTGCCCGTACAGCAGTTTATGATCACAAATGGGGCTTTTCTGTAAACTACAGAATCAGGGTAATAAATATTGAGTTTTGTTTGGCCGTTAACCCCTGCTTTGTTAATGGAAAAAATTGATTTATATGGAAAATCTGCCAAAAAAGTGAAATTCGGAAATTTTGTCTACATTTTCCTTTAATTCTTGTGGAACACCTAAAGGGTTAACAATGTTTGTAAAAGTTAGAATACCTTGAGGGGTGTAGTTTCTAAAATGGGGTCATTTTTCGGTGGTTTCTATTATGTAAGCCTCACAAAGTGACTTCAGACCTGAACTGGTCCTTAAAAGGTGGGTTTTGGAAATTTTGTAAAAAATTTCAAGATTTGGTTCTAAAGTTCTAAGCCTTCTAACGTCCCAAAAAAATGTCCCAAACCTGAAGTAGACATATGGGGAATGTAAAGTAATAACTATTTATGGAGGTATTACTATGTATTTTAAGAGTAGAGAAATTTAAATTTGGTAAATTTGGTTTTTGGTAAATCTGGTATTTTTTTTTTATAAATAAAAATGAAATATTTTGACTCAAATTTACCACTGTCGTGAAGTACAATATGTGACGAGAAAACAATCTCAGAATGGTCTGGAGAAGTGAAAGCATTTTAAAGTTATCACCACATAAAGTGAGACATGTCAGATTTGCTAAAAATGGCCTGGTCCTTAAGGTGAAAAATGGCAGGGTCCTTAAGGGGTTAAAGGGCATCTGTCAGCAGATTTGTACCTATGAAACTGGCTGACCTGTTACATATACATGAAAATGAGGCTTTAAAAGCAATGGGGACGTTGCCATTACACCTAGATGCTTTGCTCTTCTCTTCAACTACCCTGCCTTCTGCACTTTGATTGACAGGACCAGACAGTGGTCATTATGAATGGCTCTGTCAAAGTGGAGAGGGTGCAGCAGTTGCAGAGAAAGTGGAGCCTCTAGGAGTAACTGCAACAACCCCATTGCTCCTAGAGGCTCTTTTGCATATATTATAACTTCATTTTTCTTAGCAATACAGGCACATATGAACATGGAACCATCACAGCTGCCAAGTACACATGCAACAGGTCAGCCAGTTCCATAGATACAAATTTGCTGACAGATGCTTCTTAACATCTTTTGAGCGCTATAACATGCTGAGTTTATGATTTTGTGCTAAATATCTGCTAAATATTCATTAGGGGCCTTCTTTGCACTGCATCATCTTCTGGTTTTGAACTTTGTTTTACTTCCAAATCTAGTATTTTAACCTTGTCTGTTGTTGCAGTTAACTGATGGTATACTTATCTAATAAAGGATCAGTCCAATGCCGAAACATGTTGATTGTCACCAATAAAGTTCCTGTATCTCCATCTTGGTATTGGAACTCCTCTCTCTGCAGCATTGTCAGCATTTTCCCAGTTTTCCCTCTCAAGTCGCTTATATGTATTTAATGGGGGAGAGAAGAAAGCCGCTGCTGGTGGCTTATCTCCCAGGAAAACAAAAAGATCAGGTGAAAATATTCATTTTGCCCACTCTACCTCTCCCAACATCATCTATTGGGGGAGAATCGAGGGTTGGCCAGACCTGATGAGAACAGTGGTTTGGCCAACAATACACTAATGTGCATGGGGGACTTTAACCCCTTCAAGATCCTGCCATTTTTCTCCTTCCTGACCCTGGCTATTTTTGCAAATCTGATATGTGTGACTTTTATATGGTGATAACCTTGGAATGCTTCTACTTATAGAAGCCAATCTAAGACAGTTTTTTCGTGACACATTGTACTTCAATTTAGTGGTAAATCTGAGTTGATATGTTTTACCTTTATTGATACAAAAATCCAAACTTTACTGAAAAAATGTTTTCTAAATTCAAATTTCTCTGCTTTTAAGGCAGATAGTGATACCTCACAAAATAGCTATAACTTAGCATTACTTTATATTTACTTTAGGTTGGCATCATGTTGTCATTTTATTATTTTTTAGAGTGTTAGAATGTTTATAATGTTAGAAGCAATTTTTAAAATTTCCAAGAAAATGTCCAAAACCGACTTTTTAAAAGACGAATAAAAAATTCACTTTTAGTGGCTTACATAATAGAAATCACCCATTTTAGAAACTATACCCCTCAAATTATTAAAAACTTATTTTAAAAACTTTGTTAACTTGTTTAGGTGTTCCCCTGGAATTAAAGGAAAATGGAGGTGAAATTTCAAAAATGTTTGCAGATTTTCCTTTTTAGTCCATTTTTCTGGTAACACTTCAAAGGTTAACAGACAAAGTAACTCTCAGTATTTAATACCCTGATAATACCATAAAACTGCAGTTTTCCTGTGTGAAACCTTATTTTTTGCAGGAAGTGCCGCCTTTATCATTGGTTCTAATTTGAGATACATAAGACTTTTTGATCACTTTTTATTTCTCTTCTTGGAAAGCAGTATACGGAAAAGCACCACACCATGCAGGAAAAATAAGATGTAATATTTATTCTGCTGGTTAGTTTTATTACAGAAATACCAATTGTTTTATTTTGCATTTTACCACTTTTACACAAAGTATTTTGAAAAAAATAATTATGTTTTTGCATCCCCATTTTTTTTGTATTTTCCTGGTGATGGTCTAGTATGAGGGCTCATTTTTTGTGGGATGAGGTGGCTTTTCTATTAGTACCATTTTGGGGTACATACAAATTTTTGATCACTCACTATTATGTTTTTTTGTGAGGCAAATAGACAAAAAAACTCTGTTCTGACATTTTTATTTATTTTGTTTTTTAAATGGTTCACCTGATGGGGTAGGTTACATTATATTTTTATACAGTAGGCAATACCTATTATGACTATTTGTATTAATTTTGTTCAGTTTTACACAATAAAAGTAATTTTGAAAATTAAAAAAATGTTGTCACCATTTTCTGAAAACCATATTTCAACCTGACATATTTCTGAAGATTCACCTGACAGGGTAGACCGTGTAATATTTTTATAGAGCTGGTTTTTATGGACACAGCAATATCTAATATGTGTATTGTTTTCATTGTAAATGGCTTGATGAAGGGAAAGGCTATTTTTTTACTTTTATTTTTATAAAAGTTTTTTTTTTTTTACTTTTTTTAACTTTTTATTTTTGTGCCACTATGGGACTTCAGCTTTTGAGCGTTTGAGCCTTGTTTCAATGCAGTACAATACATGCTGTATTGTACTGTATTGAATTGTCAGTATCACACTGACAGTTCACCTATGAGACTAGGCCTCATAGCTAGCAGGCACCAAGGCTTTTGCATAGGGGTGGGCCTATGGAGAAACTGAGGAAGCCCCCTCTCTCTGCAAAGTATAGTATTTGTAAGTAAGAAATTGCATTAGAAAATATTTATATAGATATACACTCAGGCAACGTCAAGTATATACGCGAGTAAGGATTAATTAAGGAAATGCTACTGTAGGTCTCTAATTCCTTAATATCAGATTTAAAAAGCCCTACATTTATGATTGGCAGTCAGTGAGGGAATCTAGAGCAGGCTTTGGATGTTGGTGTCTCCTAAATGATAAAGGTCCTGGCACAATATTTCTTTCCTTTTATAGCATTGCAAAGCTTTCCTCATAATAAATTAGAATTGAAGTATCCCAAATATTTCTTACTCTAAATTAAAATGTTCCTCCTGAGGCGATCAATTGCATTCACTGCTGCTATCAGGCAGTACTGTTTACTTCCTGCTTGAGTACATTTTTTGCTCAGCTCAGCAATCTTGACCATATCATATTCCTTTCACCCTTCAGAAATTCTATGTCCTGCTGTGGCATCTTTCCTGTTGATTTTAAATTTGACTTTATCATTGAATAAATGTAATCGTGATAAATTCTGAAATAAAGATGCCTCAAAGGGCTTTTACCAACAGAAAATAAATGCATTCCTAGTACACGTATTTAGGGACATCTAGGATAGATTTCTATTAATATATTTACTTGAGTACAGTGGTCACAGGATTTTTTTTTTGTATTATTGCTGTCTGGCAATATAAGCCAGACAGTATAAGCAGAACTGTCACGGTGAGCCGGCGACGTGCCCCATCCTTGCTGCGTGTTCCGCTCGAACAGGAAAGCAGCAGGAGTCCTTGTATCCCTAGCAACCCAGGGGAGGGGAGGACCTGGCGATGCAAGCTTCACAAGCGCGGCCGGCGGCCTCCTCCTGGACAACAAGCAGCCGGGGAGCTGAGCGCCGACGCCCATGAGTCAGCGCTCAGGTGTATTGAGATTTCTGATTTGGGTCTTGTGACGCTGGCCACGTCACGTGACCCATCTGCTGGGCCTATTTATACAGGAAGCCTGCTGGCCACAGGTTGCCTGTGATTGGTCTTGCCTCCAGTGCTAGCGTTTGGTGATCTTCAGAGACTATTGTGTTTCACTACTGCTTGTGTTTTTTGACTACGTCCTCGCCTCATCCCTTTGTACTTCGTTACCTCTTGGTTTTGACTTCGGCTTGTGTATTTGACCTTGTTCCTGCTCGCTCCCCTGGTTTTGACGTGACTTCCTGGTTCGACTTTGGCTTGGTGACTTTCCGATATTGTGTGTGTTCTGTCTTTGTTTATTGTGTTCTCCTTGTGTTCCCCTTCCCTGTATGCCCCAACATGTACCTAGTCTAGGGACCGTCGACTAGTTGTACACCGTAGCCTAGGACCGGCCGTGCAAGTAGGCAGGGTCAGAGGTGGGGTTAAGCACAGGGCTGCACATACCTCTGAACATGTGACACAACGTGAAAAGAACATTCATATTGGGTTTAACACTAGGAAATATTTTTAGTAAAAATGCTATAGTGGTATATATGGTACAACAGTAAGGGAAACAATACAGGTGAAAAACATTTTTTTTAAAAAACAAAAACACTATATTCTCCATAAGGGTATGTTCACATGAGGCATAATTTGTAGTGTTGAGTAAATCAAAGTCGACAAAGTGGACTTCGATCCGAATTTCAGGATAAATTTGATTCACTACGAAGCCGGATTTCCTCATGCCTTGTGGTAGTGAAGTGATTTAACCTGAAATAGTGCAAAAAAACTAAAAAATCATACTTATCTGATCCATTTGCTCTCAATGGGCTGGCCACCGCCAACTTGCTTGAAGATCTCACACAAATCCTGTGCGCAGTGATATATGACGTCCCCATGCTGGCCATATCAGCAGATACAGTATGTGGCATATTTTGTTGTGCTTTGAAAAGGATGAAATCCACAGCATATATTGACATTGACATTTTACAGCAGGTGGAGAGGATTTCTTAAAATGTCATTCACTTGGCTAGTGCTGTACAATTGTGCACACAAATCCACACAATTTTTTCCCTTGTGGATATACCTCAATAAGGGTGATATTTCAGTCAGTTTTCCTCAAGTCTGCTCTGGCCTACTTTGTGCCAGATTTCTCAGACTATGTATCTTATTTTTAAATTTGGCGTATCTTTAAACATTTCTACCCCAGAGGTTTTTTATTTTTGAGTTTTTGTTTTGCGCTCCCTGCCTTCCCAGAGCCATAACATTTTTACTTTTCGGTTCACATAGTTGTATGAGGGCTTGTTTTTTGCAGGACAAGTTGTACTTTCCAGTGCTATTATTTAATATTGCATATGATGTAGTGGAAAGTGTGAAAAAAATTCCAAATGGGGTGAAATTGGAAAAAAAAGGCATTCCGCCACAGTTTTTTCATTTACGACGTTCGATATGCGATAAATCTGACCAGTTTCTTTCATTCTACAGGTCAGTATGAATCCAGCGATACCATATATATATATATATATATATATATATATATATATAGAGAGAGAGAGAGAGAGTTTTTCTTGCGTTTTGATACTGAAAAAATAATAAAAAACTTTGAAAAAATTTGTTTTATTTTTTCATCACCATATTTTGACCCCCTATAACTTTTTAGTAATTATGTGTATGGAGTATGTGAAGGACTGCATAGTGCCTCCGTTCCACACCGCACCACAAGTCCCGTATTGCGAACCCATTCAAGAGAATGCGTCCGCATCTGTGATGCGGGGTGCACACGGCCGGTGCCGTGTATTGCGGGCCCGCCATATGCGGGCTGCAATACGGCCATGAGCAACATGAGCCCTTAACATGTACCAAAAGTGTCTACAATCTGTCTGATCATGAATGACCTAAATATCCAGCTCAGACCTTGTTAAGCACAGGTTTTGAAAGCCTCTGTTTCACAATATAGTAATTCAAGTTTATACCATTTCATCATAATATTACTTGAAAAAACAATGAGTTAACCGGGGCTATAAGTTCCTGAGATGTATTACTTCTTGACAGCAGTTAAGAGCTGACAAGGTTTTTCAGACATACAAGGACATGTTCAGAACACACGCTGCAAGGCACAGTTAGATTACAGCAGAGGTCTTGCTAATAGTTTTACAGAAAGTTGTTCTATATGGTAAGACAAGAATTAGCAATTCTCCGAAAGCTCTACTGATTCAACGTCATTGCCCAGTATTCTCATTACTTCCACCCTTGTACTGCTATTGTCTTAACTGAAGCGGATACATTTTGTCATTCATTGTCATGCTTCCTGTGACATTTGTCAAGTAATAGCTGAGATTTTGTGTAGGCTGCTATATGACTCATATTAAGCCAGTGTGATATCATAGATATTTAGTCTCAGTGTTGGAGAGACACTGTCCATTATATTCATTTGTGGTTATAGCCAATAGAGACTTCACAAGGAATGTGCATATATGCTACTTACATCTCGATCTTGCATTGTATTGTATCGACTTGCATCTTGATCATCATAAAATAAAAAACACAAAACAAATTGTGATGGCTGGGTCAGAGCATGTACAAAACGGCTTGTCTTATTAGGTGTTTCCAGTATGCACTGGTTAATACCTAGCAAATGTGGTTCAGTGAAGGACAACTCATGAACCAGCGACAGGGTCATGTCCTCCTAATGCTCTAATTGCTGAAGGGGGAGGGGAGGCTAGCATGTGTAGTGTAACCTTTTAGAACAACTCCTGTATGAAAAATTGCTGAAAAGGTCATTTTGGATATCTTAAAAGGGTTCTTCGGGAATTAAGAAAATTAAAATACTTAAATATTACTTTATTATAAATATATACCCAAATACCTTTCATTAGTTATCATGGCTCGTTTTGTCTAGTTGTCTAGTTTATCTAGTAATCATAGAGGGTAAATAAGATGGCTGCCGTCCTATTAGTACATAACATTAGTACGCCCAAAACCTGTCCTAATCACATAGCAGGACATAGAAGTTAGTTCACAACAATGAGCTAACAAGCTGCTTTATCCTCCTGTCCTAGAAAGAGGATGAGATTGTGGATTGGATGGCTCAGTCCTCCTCTCAGTTGCAGCAGAATGACATGATGTTGACTTTGGAGTCTGACACCGTGCCATTGAGCCAGGGGTCACAGAATTATTCCTGCCCCTCCTCCTTGTAGCCCCAGAGAAGGCTTTCAGTGGAGTCCTTCCTGTCTTCACTGCCCCTCCCTAGTGGGGCATCTTCCATTTTCCTAAGAAGTGGCAAGAAAACTCCACCACACCCTATATTAGATAGTTAAGAAAGTCTCCCTGGTAATGACTTGTGTGAGAGCAGACATGGTTTGGCCTGCCCTGGGGAGGAGGTTCGAGAGGAGGCTGGGGACCCCATGTATAGCTGTGTTGATGGTGGTGGTAATAGTGGCACTATAGCCAAGGCATTGGCGGTGGGGGCAGCAATAGTGGCAGTTGGGGAGAATGCAGAGTAGGGGAGGGGGGCCCAGGAGCATTCCATGATATCTCACAGTCTGATAAAAATGGCAAGGAGAGTAATGACTCCGATGACGATTGTTCGCTGGACAGGACCTGGGAGCTGGATCAAGGTGCTGAGGAGGAGGCAACATAAAGTAGTAAAGAGTAGAGATGATGTAGCTCCCAAAGAACAGCAAGGGCAACAACTGCTTCAGGATCTGGTGATGCCTCTGACACAGTGGGTGGGTTAGTTCCAAAGTGTGCCAGAGCTAAGCCTAGCTTGACTGCCTGCAGCTCTGTGCGAGCAACTCTAATGGCATTTTTCTCCACAGGGTGGGCACACAAAACCACATCGGTATGCAAGATCTGTAGGATTAAAATAAGCCATGACTAGAGATGAGCGAGCATGCTCGTCCGAGCTTGGTGCTCGTTCGAGCATTAGGGTACCCGTAAGTGCTCGCTGCTCGGACGAGTATCTCGCCATGCTCGAGGAAATGGCAACTTCCGCATCGTGCTTTTTTGGCGCCTAAAAACACAGCCAATCACAAGCCAGGAGACTCTGCGTACCACCCAGCATCACGTGGGGCCCTTACATGTCGATAGCAGGGGTTGGCTGGCCTGATCAGGTGACCCTGGAATATACTACCGACTGGCCGCGGTGCTCGGCTCAGATGCCGTCTGGATGTCGTTAGGGATAGAGCTGCTGCCTTTCAGGGACAGTGTTAGGGCCTGCATTTAGTTCTCTGTTAGGCAGGGATCACCCACAAAGAACCCAGCAGCCCTTCTAAGGGCTAGAAGACATTTTTTTTTTCACTTGGCTGGCTGGCACTAGTAGTGCAGCTATCGCCATGTATAACCCCCTTTTATTTTTTTATGTTATATCTCAGTGATACAAATCCATTGCACACAGCAGTGTGGAACCATTTTGTGTGTCACAGTTCAGTACACTCACTATTTTCTGTCCAGGTGACACTTTCTGTATGTCATTGAATACAACCAAGTCATTTGCTGCCTGTCACGTGTTTGACTTGATCCCAAAAATCTCTGTGCGACATTTGTCTGGGTTGCAGTCTAAATAGCTACCGTCAGTAGGGTGTCAGTTAGCTCTACGATAGTTTCTGCACGTCACGTTCCCAAAAAAACAAAAATACAAAAAAAATATAGAAAAAAAATAATTTTTTTGTTGTTTTAGCTGAGTGATACAAATCCATTTCACACAGCTGCGTGTAACCTTTCTGTGTGTCACAGTTCAGCACACTCACTCCAAACCGTATATACTGTCCAGGTGACACTTTCTGTACGTCACAAAATACAACCAAGTAACCTGCTACCTGTCACGTATATATAGCTTGATCCTAAAAATCTCTGTGCGACATTTGTCTGGGTCGCAGTCTAAATAGCCACCGTCATTAGGGTGTCAGTCAGCTGTACGATAGTTTCTGCACGTCACGTTCCCAAAAAAACACAACTAAAAGAAAAAAATAGAAAAAAAAATAGAAAAAAAATATTTTTTTTGTTGTTTTAGCTGAGTGATACAAATCCATTTCACACAGCTGCGTTTAACCTTTGTGTGTGACACAGAACTGCACACTCACTCCAAACCGTATATACTGTCCAGGTGACACTTTCTGTACGTCACAAAATACAACCAAGTCACCTGCTACCTGTCACTTATATATAGCTTGATCCTAAAAATCTCTGTGCGACATTTGTCTGGGTCGCAGTCTAAATAGCCACCGTCATTAGGGTGTCAGTCAGCTGTACGATAGTTTCTGCACGTCACGTTCCCAAAAAAACACAACTAAAAGAAAAAAATATTTAAAAAAAAATATAAAAAAAATAATTTTTTTTGTTGTTTTAGCTAAGTTATACAAATCCATTTCACACAGCTGCGTGTAATCTTTCTGTGTGACACAGTTCAGCACACTCACTCCAAACCGTATATACTGTCCAGGTGACACTTTCTGTACTTCACAAAATTAAACCAGACTGAACAAGTTTGTGGGTTTCAGTACACCAGGCCCATTTATTTTATTTTTTTATAGAATACAATTATATACAGAAAATGTGGAACCCCAGGGCTAAGGGTCGAGGACGAGGACGAGGGCGTGGGAATTCAATTACTGCAGGGGGCAGAGGCCGTGGTCCTGGGCAGGGTGAGACAGTACCTGCTGATGAGGGAGCAGGGGAACGCCGCAGAGCTACACTCCCTAGCTTCATGTCTCAACTTACAGGGACACGTGGTAGAGGACTGTTGAAACCACAACAGTGCGAACAGCTGATGTCGTGGATTGCGGACAATGCTTCAAGTAATTTGTCCGCCAGTCAGTCTTCCACGCAGTCCACCCACGTTACCCAAGGTAGCACTCCTCTGGCTCCTCCACCTCAACCTCCTTCCCCCAGTCTGCCCCCTCCCAGGAAAATTTGGAATGCGATCCGGCATACTCTGAGGAACTGTTTTCTGGACCCTTCCCAGAGTCACAAACCACTTCTCAGGTTGCTGCTGACCTCGTTCCCGATGCCCAAGTTTTCCAACTGTCGCAGTCTGTGGGTGATGATGATGATGATGATGACAATGTTGAGTTAATGGAAGAAGTTTGTAAAGAGGTGTCGGATGATGAGGAGACACGGTTGTCAGACAGTGGTGAAGTTGTTGTCAGGGCAGAAAGTCCGAGGGGGGAGCAGACTGAGGAATCGGAGGATGACGAGGTGACTGACCCGAGCTGGATTGATATGCCGAGTGAAGACAGTGCTTCTGAGGCGGAGGCGAGTGCTGCACCAGAACAGGTTGTAAGAGGCAGTGGTGTGGCCAGAGGGAGAAGCAGGGCCAGAGCTGGTGCATCAGCAGCAACTGTTTCACGTAGTGAAGCTCCCGTGGTGAGGCCTAGATGTTCGCAAGTCTGGAGGTTCTTTAAAGAAAGTGAGGATGACCGACGGACTGTGGTGTGCAACCTGTGCCACACCAGGATCAGCAGGGGTGCCACCACTACTAGCCTAACCACCACCAGCATGCGCAGGCATATGAGTGCTAAACACCCCACTCAATGGAACCAAGGCCGTTCACCACCTCCTGCGGGTCACACCACTGCTCCTTCTGTGTCACTCGCTGCCTCTGCTAGTCAACCCCCTGCGTCACTCGCTGCCTCTGCTAGTTAATCCCCTGCCCAGGACCCCGGCACGAGCGCCTCCTGCCGGAAAACCACACCTTCGCCTCAACGATCCTCCACAGTGTCCACCAACGTGTCACAGCGCAGCGTTCAGCTGTCTTTACAGCAGACGCTGGAGCACAAGAGGAAATACAGTTCCACACACCCGCATGCCCAAGCCCTCAACGTCCACATCTCCAAATTGCTTAGCCTGGAGATGCTGCCCTATAGGCTGGTAGAGACCGAGGCCTTTCGCAATCTCATGGCGGTGGCTGCCCCTCGGTATTCGGTCCCCAGCCGCCACTATTTTTCCCGATGTGCCGTCCCAGCCCTACACCAGCACGTGTCACAGAACATCATCCGTGCCCTGACCAACGCTGTTTCTGAGAAGGTCCACCTATCCACGGACACGTGGACAAGTGCTGCCGGGCAGGGACACTATATCTCACTGACAGCACATTGGGTTAACTTGGTGGAGGCTGGGACCGAGAATGACCCTGGGGCCGCTCATGTACTGCCAACACCGAGGATTGCGGGGCCTACCTCGGTCACGGTCTCTCAGATGTACTATGCCTCCTCCTCCTCCGACCCCTCCTCCTCCTCCACCGAATTACCATCCTTGGGCACGGCGCCTTCAGTCGGTAGCTCTAGGCGCAGCAGCAGTGCCGTGGGTAAGCGCCAGCAGGCGGTGCTCAAACTGCTGGCTTAGGTGACAAAAGGCACACCGCCCAAGAGCTGTTACAGGGCATCACAGCGCAGACCGATGTGTGGCTGGCACCGCTGAACCTCAAGCCAGGCATGGTTGTGTGTGACAACGGGCATTACCTGGTGGCGGCTCTGCAACTCGGCAGACTGACACATGTGCCATGCCTGGCCCACGTGTTCAATCTAATAGTTCAGCGGTTCCTCAAGACATACCCCAATCTGTCTGATTTGCTCACAAAGGTGCGCCGCATCTGTGCGCATTTCCGCAAGTCGAGCACAGATGCTGCCACTCTCAGGGCAGCGCAGCGCCGCCTACAACTGCCCGCTAACCGACTGTTGTGCGACGTGCCCACGAGATGGAATTCCACATTAAACATGTTATCCAGAGTTTACCAGCAGCGCAGAGCGATTGTAGACTGCCAGATGTCATCTTCCACCAGAACTGATAGTCAGGTCTCTCAGATTCCTCAAGTGTACAATGAGGAGTGGACGTGGATGTCTGATATCTGCCAGGTGTTGAGCAACTTTGAGGAGTCAACACAGATGGTCAGCGGCAATGCCGCCATTATCAGCCTCACCATCCCGCTGCTTTGCCTGTTGAAAAACTCACTGCTCAGCATCAAGTCAGATGCTTTGCGCTTGTCACAAGAGACGGTGGAGGAAGATATGTCGCTTGATAGCCAGAGCACCCTCCGGTCTGTTTCTCAGCGCGTATCAGAGGAGGGGGATGAGGATGAGGAGGAAGAGGAGGAGAATGTCGGCGAGACAGTAGAGGGTACCAGTGCTCAGTCCTTAACTCTTGAGCGTGTATGGGCTGAAGAGGAGGACTTGGAGGAGGAGGAGGAAATGGAGAGTCAGGCCAGTGAGGAGAGGGAATTCTTACGTGTTGGGACTCTGGCACACATGGCAGACTTCATGTTAGGCTGCCTATCCCGTGACCCTCGCGTTAGAAGAATTTTTTCAAACACCGATTACTGGGTTTTCACTCTCCTGGACCCACGGTACAAGCAGAACCTTTCCCCTCTCATCCCTGCAGAGGAAAGGAGTATGAGAGTGAATAGATATCAACAGGCCCTGGTGCACAAGCTGAAACAATTCTTCCCATCTGACGCCGCTAGCGGCAGAGGGCATGGTTCTGTGGGCCAAGTAGCGGGGGAGAGGAGGCGAGCAGGCAGCTTGTCCAGCACTGGCAGGGTAACACTCTCCAAGGCCTTTGCCACATTTATGTCACCCCAGCAAGACACTGTCACCTGTCCCCAGTCTAGGCAGAGTAGGGGGGAGCTGTACAGAAAGATGGTGAGGGAGTACCTAGCTGACCATACCAACGTCCGTAGTGATCACTCTGCTCCATACAACTACTGGGTTTCAAAGCTGGACACGTGGCCTGAACTGGCGCTGTACGCCTTGGAGGTGCTGGCCTGCCCTGCCGCTAGCGTGCTGTCTGCAGCTGGTGGCGTCATCACCGATAAGCGTACACGCCTGTCAACTGACAGCGCTGACAGGCTGACGCTTATTAAAATGAACAAAGCCTGGATTTCACCGGAATTCAAATCTCCTAAGGGGGAAAGCAGCTAAAGATTTAAATAACTTATGTATCCGATTCCTCTTCTCTACTCCTCCTCCTACTCCTCCTCCTCCTACATATCGTCTTTGCCTAACGCTGACCCAAAAAACGCCATTTTTTAAAGGTCCAACTGGCACTCTTTTAGCACAATTTTTCAGGAGGGCCCCCTACAGGCCCTCTATTCAAACAATTTTTCCAGAGGTCCACCTACAGGCCCTCTCTCCAAACAATTTTTCCGGAGGTCCACCTACAGGCCCTCTCTTCAAACAATTTTTCCGGAGGTCCACCTACAGGCCCTCTCTCCAAACAATTTTTCCGGAGTTCCACCTACAGGCCCTCTGTCCAAACAATTTTTCCAGAGTTCCACCTACAGGCCCTCTCTCCAAACTATTTTTCCAGAGGTCCACCTACAGGCCCTCTGTCCAAACAATTTTTCCGGAGTTCCACCTACAGGCCCTCTCTCCAAACAATTTTTCCGGAGGTCCACCTACAGGCCCTCTCTCCAAACAATTTTCCAGAGGTCCACCTACAGTTCCTCTCTCCAAACAATTTTTCCGGAGTTCCACCTACAGGCCCTCTGTCCAAACAATTTTTCCGGAGTTCCACCTACAGGCCCTCTCTCCAAACAATTTTTTCCGGAGTTACACCTACAGGCCCTCTCTCCAAAAAATTTTTCCGGAGGTCCACCTACAGGCCCTCTCTTCAAACAATTTTTCCAGAGGTCCACCTACAGGCCCTCTCTCCAAACAATTTTTCCAGAGTTCCACCTACAGGCCCTCTGTCCAAACAATCTTTCCGGAGTTCCACCTACAGGCCCTCTCTCCAAACAATTTTTCCGGAGGTCCACCTACAGGCCCTCTCTCCAATTCCAGTTTCCAGTTTTATTTGCGCTGCATACATTTTTATTTTTGGGATAGGTGTGAAAAATAATATTACTTGCGAATCTATATTGCCCAACATTGAATACGGTAGCAAGTAGAAGACTAAACACATTCTGCCCACAGGGTTCCGCAAATTCCTGGTCCACCCGCAAATTCCTTGTCCACAATGTCAAGGAGGTCGAGGTTCTGTTGATGAGCAACAAGTCCTTCTGTACTGAAATCGCCGACAAAGTCTCCATCTAAGAACCTACAGACCATTGTGGAGAGAGCGGCACAGCTCGCCATCAAAGTGACGAACCCCAACGCCAGACTGCGCAGAGAAGATAACGAATAAATATCTCTGTGGTTATTTTTGCTAAATAAAAGTTAAATAAACCCCCCAAAAAATTCATCTGTTCCTGTGCCTGATCCACCCAAGTTGAATATGTCCCATCCTGAGAAATTCCCCTCCAAGGAGTCCCCACTGTAACTTGCTTCCCATACAACTACCTCACCCCCCGACACCTGTGTCTCGCCATTGTCCACCACCTCCTCAGACAACACTGGTAAATCCCCACTGTCAGCACACGGAAACAGCAAAAGGTCTTGCGAATTAGGGCAGAGAATGTTCTGGGCTAGCACATCAGGGAAGGGGTGACTATGGGGTTCCAGGGAGTACGTGACCACATGCAATATCCATTTAAAAGTCATGCCACACTTGATGTAGCTCATAATTGACAATTGTACCGGTTGATGCTAAATTTTTAAGTTGGGGTCCTGCGTCGTCAATCTAACTACATCCGGCTGTTGTCACCACCACACATGCTAGCCCAGGGGGCACTCCCCTGGCTTTTCCAGCTCAACCTCCTTCCCCCCAGCCTGCCCCCCCACCTACAGGCCCTCTCTCCAGTTCCAGTTTCCAGTTTTATTTGCGCAAACTGCATACATTTTTATTTTTGGGATAGGTGTGAAAAAAAATATTACTTGCGTATCTATATCGCCCAACATTGGATACGGTAGCAAGTAGAAGACCAAACACATGCTGCCCACAGGGTTCCGCAAATTCCTGGTCCACCCGCAAATTCCTTGTCCACAATGTCAAGGAGGTCGAGGTTCTGTTGATGAGCAACAAGTCCTTCTGTACTGAAATCGCCGACAAAGTCTCCATCTAAGAACCTACAGACCATTGTGGAGAGAGCGGCACAGCTCGCCATCAAAGTGACGAACCCCAACGCCAGACTGCGCAGAGAAGATAACGAATAAATATCTCTGTGGTTATTTTTGCTAAATAAAAGTTAAATAAACCCCCCAAAAAATTCATCTGTTCCTGTGCCTGATCCACCCAAGTTGAATCTGTCCCATCCTGAGAAATTCCCCCCCCAAGGAGTCCCCACTGTAACTTGCTTCCCATACAACTACCTCACCCCCCGACACCTATGTCTTGCCATTGTCCACCACCTCCTCAGACAACACTGGTAAATCCCCACTGTCAGCACACGGAAACAGCAAAAGGTCTTGCGAATTAGGGCAGAGAATGTTCTGGGCTAGCACATCAGGGAAGGGGTGACTATGGGGTTCCAGGGAGTACGTGACCACATGCAATATCCATTTAAAAGTCATGCCGTACTTGATGTAGCTCATAATTGACAATTGTACCGGTTGATGCTAAATTTTTAATTTGGGGTCCTGCGTCGTCATTCTAACTACATCCGGCTGTTATCACCACCACACAAGCTAGCCCACGGGGCACTCCTCTGGCTGTTCCAGCGAAACCTCCTTCCCCCCAGCCTGCCACCCCACCTACAGGCCCTCTCTCCAAACAATTTACCCGGATAGGGGACGTATTAGATATTGTTCTGATGTTTTTTTTGTTTCTTCTTTTAATTGCCTCCTGACCTGTGATAGGCAGCGCATGGACACGTCCCCTTAGCTGCAGTAGGAAAGACACTCCCCTGGCCAGAGCAAGCTCTTTTTCCGTTTTCCGTGGTCGAAAAATCCATAAAATATAAGGTCCCAAGATAGGGGATGTATACGGTATTAAACTGAGAAGAATCGATACCGCATCGGCTGATGCTAGAGTTTTTCCAAATGCATTCCGGCTGTTATCACCACCACACACGCTAGCCCAGGGGGCACTCCTCTGGCTCTTCCAGCGAAACCTCCTTCCCCCCAGCCTGCCACCCCACCTACAGGCCCTCTCTCCAAACAATTTACTTCTTTGTCCTATCTTTCTCTCTCTCTCTACAAACTATTTTTCCGGATAGCTGCCATATACGGTATTAAACTGAGTAGTATACATAGAAGACATACCACACTTGATCAATCTCATAATTTACGACTGTACCGGTTGATGCTAAATTTTTAAGTTGGGGTCCTGTGTCGTCATTCTAACTACATCCGGCTGTTGTCACCACCACACACGCTAGCCCAGGGGGCACTCCTCTGGCTGTTCCAGCGAAACCTCCTTCCCCCCAGCCTGCCCCCCACCTACAGGCCCTCTCTACAAACAATTTACCCGGATAGGGGACGTATTAGATATTGTACTGATGATTTTTTTGTTTCTTCTTTTAATTGCCTCCTGACCTGTGATAGGCAGCGCATGGACACGTCCCCTTAGCTGCAGTAGGAAAGACACTCCCCTGGCCAGAGCAAGCTCTTTTTCCGTTTTCCGTGGTCGAAAAATCCATAAAATATAAGGTCCCAAGATAGGGGACGTATACGGTATTAAACTGAGAAGAACCGATACCATACCGGTTGATGCAACAGTTTCTCCAAATCCATTCTGGCTGTTGTCATATCACCACACATGCTAGCCCAGGGGGCACTCCTCTGGCTCTTCCAGCTCAACCTCCTTCCCCCCCACCTACAGGCCCTCTCTCCAAACAATTTACCCGGGTAGGGGGACGTATTAGATATTGTACTGATTTATTTTTTAGATGCTTGGGAAGCAGCTATGCTCACCACTATACATCCAACAGCCACAGCAACTGATAAGAACAGATACTAAACTTGATTTCAGCTGCAGTGCCAGCATGAGCAGTGGTGTCACCTGCAGGCGGTGATGGACCTTCGTTGCACCTAGTTTGGTGCTTCCCTAACATGTGATGGGTATTTGCCTCGCCTTTCTTGGTCTGGGTGAGCACAATTGCCATGAGGGTAACCACCAGGCTGTTGCCTGAGAATTTGGGGTAATGGTGGGATTAGGCAGCCTCAGAGGCATCCATGCATGCTGCCCCTGCTGTTTCCTGTCCATTTCCGTGGTGTTTCCATCATTTTCTGAGGTTTCCAGGTTTTCACCCAGCCTTCCCTAAGCAGAGCCTTGGTCCCCTGCAAAAAATGCTCGAGTCTCCCATTGACTTCAATGGGGTTCGTTACTCGAAACGAGCACCCGAGCATCGGGAAAAGTTCGACTCGAATAACGAGCACCCGAGCATTTTAGTGCTCGCTCATCTCTAGCCATGACCATGTAAACATACTGATAGCTACCAGAGGTCTATTGCACCACTTGAAACATCATCGCCGTATCCTTTGGGAAAATACAACTGTCCAGCATTCCCAATCAGAACAAGTTTATCTTCCTTCTCTGGTCCTATTTGTGGCAGCCAACCTGCATCCCCAAGCAATACGGTATCTTTGTCATCATCATGATTACTTTTTTCTCCTGCTAAGACTCCTTCTTGTCTTTGGCTCCATCGTTAGACATCTATAACTAAAATGCCTACAAGCTGAACTCCCACTCAGCCACGTTGTTGGTCGTGCAGTCGCTGCAATACAATTCTAGTAGCGCCTTGTACTCTCATATGGCGGAGAACACAGGACTCCTTGCTGTTCTCACTGTGTGGTAAGCTGCACTCCAGAGCAGAAGCAGTACATTTCTTTTCACAGCCCAATGGGTCAATGTTTTTTTTGTGGCAGTGGAGAGGCAGCACCCCAGAAACATGGCCAGGTCCTTTTCACTCCCTCCCTACCATATAATTGGGCTGGCTCCAACAGCAGTCACTTATCTACCTCTTCCACCTCCTCCTCTATGGACATAGTCCCCAACAGCAGCAGGGCACAGCATCACTCCCACTCCTTCTCCTTTCTATTACATGTGTCAAGGTGTTAGAGCTGATTGGCCTTGGCGAGCAGGTTGCTAAAGTACATCAAGCATCAATGGTCCAGCGGGCTGTCACCCCATCGACTCCAACTGGGCAATGTGGTCAGCCACAATGGCCGCAACATCCTAGGTGCCCTGAACCTGGGGGAAATAATACATGATCCCTGCATGGCCTTTTAAAAAACTGCAATGGCTTTTGTAAAGTGCTGGCAATGTCCAGGAGACTTTCCCCATTTTCAGTCTTTCTCATGTGATGAGGAACACTCTCCTGGACATAAGGAGAATAGTCTGCAGCTACACTGCTTAATTCACGACATTCCAACTCACTAGAATTCAACATTGTCATGCACCAGACTGTCATCAGGAAGCACATATTTTTTCCAGGTTGGGTAGTGACAGCTCATGCCATTCATGCTGCAGTTGTCCCTCATCCCCCTCATATATATTTAGGAAGAGATGCTGATGCAACATGCAACAGGTGGCGATGGAATAGGAAGAAGAAGAACCGATAGCACATCTTGCTGTCTGCCCTGTAGCTGTTGGGGATCCACAATGAAAAACTCCCATGGGAAAGAGGAGGTGGTGCTACCACTGGAGGAGGAAGAGGATGATAATGGTGACACTGGCCACGACACCCAATTGTCTTATTGGTGGGCAGCGTTGGAAAGAACTGACTCCTTGGGCACACTGGCCAGAATGGCAACCTGTAGACTCACTTGCTTATGCAGTGATAGGCAGATCATTGACATCAAGCAGTTTGATTATTACTGGATAGCCATGCTTTTAGACCTTCGCCACCAAGGCAAAATGGGGAAAGTTTTCCTGCAGAAGAAAGGGAGGTAAAATTATGTTATTACCAAGAAACACTGTGTATGCAGCTTGCTGTACGCTTGTTGCTTACACCGAGGAAACACCTGCTGCCAGCGTGTCTGAAAGATTGGCCCCTCTCTGCCCCCGCAGAGTCACCCCTCTCCCACTGCCACAGGCAGCAAGCCACAGCTTCAGTAGCAGAAGCAGCCATTTCAGTTTCCTCAACATGATGAAGCTGTTTTTCCCTGTGCCACACCAGGCTGAGGCCACTCAGCAAGCCGACAGCTCCTGCCTCAATGCTCAGGTTCAGCCCTGCCTACATTCTGGACAATCTCTATTACATACCTTGTTCCCTGATCCCATGGATTGCTAGGCAGGCAGTCTGGAACAGTGGCCCGGACAGGCACAGCATGCTTTCTTTCTTCCCCAGCCTCCAGTGTCACCTCAGAGAGGGTTTTCAGTGCAGTGGGAGAGCGTGTTGAAACCAAAATGGACTAAGTTGTCCTCCGCCAGTGTCCAAAACATCACTATTGTCAATATGAACCAAGTCTTTATTCGGGAGGAGTTTAACGCTTCTCTGGCTGAAGTTGATGAATAGATTTGGCCTTGCTAATGGTGCCCTATCTTGCCACTATTGTTGCCTGCCTGCCATCCTGCCTCTATCATGCTACTGCCGCCATCATGCCACTACTGTGACCTGCCAACCACCATGCTCTATACAGCTGCTGCTGCCGCTTCCATCATGCCAATGACGCCATCAAGCCAATGATGTGACCTACCTGCCATGATGTTCTGTATGGCTACTTCTGCCTCCATCGTGCCACTGCCATCTTCATGTCACTTCTGCTGCCTGTGCCTGTGAAGACCATCATCTTCCGTAAGGCTGCTGCTACCCGCCTGCTAACATGTACTATATGGCTACTGCTGCTGCGGTTGCCTCGGCTGCTGCTGTTCCTCGCAGCTAATCTGCTATTGGTCCCACTATTAACGCAAAGTATCTGCCACCACTGCTGCTACCACTACTCTTACTACTACTACTACTCATAGACAGTGGACCTACTGCCTTGTATATTCCATGCTATGCTACTTCTGCTGCCCCTACTATTGCAGCCATGTAACTATAATAGCCTCCCTTTTCCACATCCACATTGCACTGCTGCTGCTCCCAATTAAAAGGGATAATTTTTTTTAGGCTCATTCACCATGAGCAACTTTTTCAACACCATTTCAGGTGACTACCTCTTGAAGCTCATCAAGAGAATGCCAAGAGTGTGCAAAGCAGTAATCAAAGCAAAAGGTGGCTACTTTGAAGAACCTAGAATATAAGACGTATTTTCAGTTGTTTCACACTTTTTTGTTAAAGGGGTTGTCCCACCAAAAATATTCTACAGTTTTCAAACCAGCACCTGGATCTGAATACTTTTGTAATTGCATGTCATTATAAATTTTGTATAGCTACTGAGTTATTCAATAACATGTATCTGTATAGGACCACTTAATTTCTTATGTCTTTGACCTATTCACTGAGCAGGCCGCACATGCTCAGTTTCAACTTTTAACTGTCTCCTGAGCTGTGATAGGGAGAGCATGGACACGCCCCCTTAGCTGCAGCACAAAAGACACTCCCCCTGAGCTGTCAGCTTGATATAAATCTAGCAGAGCAATGAATGTGGAGATCTCTGGATCCATGTGAGGTACAGGGATGGTTCTAGCTTTGTTAGAAAGGTATTGTCATGGACTATATGATGTCAGATTTTCATTTTTTACATTATTCGTGGGATAACCCCTTTAAGTATATAATTCCACATGTGTTAATTCATAGTTTTGATGCCTTCAGTGTGAATCTACAATTTTCATAGTCATGAAAATACAGAAAACTCTTTGAATGAGAAGGTGTGTCCAAACTTTTGGTCTGTACTGTATATATATATATATATATATATATATATATATATATATTTTGTGAGACAGTGACAGGAAGAGTGATTGATGGCACGTACTTTTCACCCCAGAATCCTGTCATATGCAGCTGAAGCTCCAGGGAGTGCCCAGTGTGTAGTGGAAAGCTCAAGCTTTCCTGAGGTGGCTTTGTAGAAAAGCCGGAATAGGGCCTGGAGTTTTGGATTTGGGAAGAGTTGGGCGGGTTCCCCAATCAACAGTCCACTTCTGGTAAGAGCTATAGCCTGCTGCCTGATTAGCTGCACCTGCACCAGCTGCATAAAGAGAACCCAGGCAGAGGGTATGGGCCTGAGAGCTGGAATGTTATCTGGAAGTGAGTTTCTGGAGTTTGTAACTTGTTGGGATGAACTTCAGTGCTGACAGTACTGTACTTAGGACGGTTAGTGAACCACTGTTTAGTTAGTGCTCAGACTAGCAGGATTTGTTTTTCTGTTTTGCCTGAAGTGTAAAGGCTGTTTATTTTTCTGTTTAAACCACAATAAAGTGGAGTTTTGTTGGACTTTTTCCAGTGTGTCACTGTCTCTGACTGTCCGCAAGTCGGCCAATCCTGCCTCTATCAGAGCTAATTCCCACATATGGTGGAGGATGCGAGCACAGTCTTAAAGAGACATACACTGCATTGAAAGACTTTGCTGCATAGCATTCAAAATGGATGATACTTATGTTTTAGACTAACTCGTCATCAATCATTACCTCATATAATGTAAATTTCACATATTTAGCTGAAAGACCCGGCTTCACCCGGGTATATTTAATCTATTTCATTTAATGTTTGTGTGTGTCGTTAAAAGATATCGAGCGTGACCTCTACAGTGCCTGCCCCTTAACAGAAACATCCACAGCACCCTCCCCTTTAACTGTGACCTCCGCAGCAGCTTGGGTGGCCACTGTTTTCACCCCAGAAAGCCGGACCTCACCGGCCATTCCCTCAAACGTGAAGCAGCGCCCCCGTCCCCATGAAGCCACACAGCTAAACATGAGGCTACGCCCCCTGGCTCCGTGAAGACATGGAGGAGAAGTTGTCTGAGTGTGAGCTACTGAAAGGGTGGACATCCCTGCGTCTGTCCAGGCACTGCGCTGGACGGAGAACAGGGAGCCAGAAAACTGGACTGTCCAGCCTAAAGCCGGACATCTAGCCATCCTAACATCGACCTGCCCCTAGGGTGGCCAGAGGTCCAGTTTTAGGCTGGACAGTCTGGCTTTCAGACTCCCTGCCTGTCCACCGTCCAGCACAGGGCCTGGACAGACACAGGGATGTCCACCTTTTCAGTAGCTCACGCTCAGACAGCTAACCCTCCATGTCTTCACGGAACCAGTGGGCGTAGCCTCGTGTTTAGGGGTGTGGATTCATGGGGACCGGTGGCACGGCTTCACGTTGTGGGGAGGCTGGACAGTCTGGTTTTCAGACTCCCTGTCCTCATGTCCTTTTGAACAGTTCACTCTCAGACAGCAGTACAATGCAATCTGAGCATGAGCTGCAGGGAGAAAGTCACCCTCCCTCCTCCTTCCCCTGCAGCTGACAGAAGTTGATTTTTACCTTTATTTTTTCAATCCCAGTCTGATGCGGAGTGGAAGGGGCGTGACCTGACTGAATTGGGGGAGTGTCTTAGTGGGACCTGGGGGTGGGGCTTTTAAGTCCTTCTCTTGAGGGTGGCCTGAATTACAGGTCGATGCCATAGTAATTCAGGAGGAAACACAGTGGGTAGCAGTGGAAGGAAACATCTTTTATTACTACTAGAGTTGAGCGAATCCTAAAAGATTCGGGGATTCGGAATTCGGCCCGAATTTTTCTCGGGATTCGTGGGTTCGGGCCGAATCACGAATCCCATTAAAGTCTATGGGAGACCCGAATATTTTTGCAGGGGCCAAAGGTTCTGCACAGTCAAGTTTGCCCCAACATCTAAAAAAACCTCAGAAAATGATGGAAACACCTTGGAAATGCATAGGAAACACCAGGGGCAGCATGTAGGGATGCCTCTGAGGCTCCCTAATTGCACCATTTTTTCTAAATGTGGCCAATAGTCTGGTGATGACCCCAAGGCAATTTTCAGGGACACGGTAATGGTGACCCACTTAAAAATGCTGCCTGACAACTCGGCGGTGAACCCCTGATTGTCTGTCTTTCAATAAGATTGCAGTGTAAAGCATGGTGGTGAGCCTCAGTAATAAGATTGCAGTGTAAAGCATGGTGGTGAGCCTCAGTATGACTTTTTAGATGGAGATTGCATGTGGTCACGTACTCCCTGGAACCCCATAGTCACCCCTTCTCTGATGTGCTACCCCAGAACATTCTCTGCCCCAATTCGCAAGACCTTTTGCAGTCTCCGTGTGCTGACAGTGGGGATTTACCAGTGTTGTCTGAGGAGGTGGTGGACAATGGCGAGACACAGGTGTCGGGGGGTGAGGTAGTTGTATGGGAAGCAAGTTACAGTGGGGACTCCTTGGGGGGACTTTCTCATGATGGGACAGATTCAATTGTGTTTAGAAAGGCTGATGGGCTTCCGTCAGCACTGTGTGTATAGAACCCCCTGGCCTTTCATAAAAAAAATTTGGTTACAAAGCCGCATGACTCCTGAAAAATTGTTTTTAGAAAGCCAGATGACTTTCCTGAAAAATTGTTAGTAGAAAGACGGATGACTTTCCTGAAAAATTGTTAGTAGGAACCCGGATGACTTTCCTGAAAAAATGCAACTCAGAGGAGGAGGAGGAGGAAAGCAAGCAATTTAGGAGGTAGCCTGAGGTGGGGATGAGAACTGGGGGGATATCCATGACCTGTTCATCTTGATGAACGTGAGGATGTCGGCGTTGTCGGTGGACAGGCGCGTCCGTTTGTCCGTAATGATACCCCCGGCGGCACTAAAAACCCTTTCAGACAGTACACTTGCAGCAGGGCAGGCAAGCACCTCAAGAGCGTACTGCGCAAGTTCTGGCCACCTGTCCAGCTTGGCCAGCCAGTAATTAT
>ONZH01014842.1:0-20152 GCA_900303285.1 Rhinella marina | reverse complement strand
CAGTGGAGCTGATGGAGATACACAGTGTTTGGCCATCTCCGTCAGTCCCATAGACAGTGAATGGAGTGGTGGTCTCACATGTACACTACCTCTCTATGCACACAAAGTACTTGGGTACTCCTGTATGGTTGCATTGGATCCCATTGGTCATACATTTATCACCTATCCTGTGGCTTGGTGACCGATGAGGCTGGGAAAAGTCCTTTAAGTAAACCAATGGGGAGCAAATAGAGAAGGCCCAGACACTAGGTCTTTATGGCAGGTGGAATAACCCAATACCAAGGACAGGCTTTTCTGCAGCTACCACCAGGACATGGATGTCTCTGCATTGCCCTTGCCTAGGGTAACCCAATAATACTGTTCTGCAGATAAAGGTGAAAAGAACCTGATGGTCCAGATGTATGAGTTATTATGGGCTCCGGCGATAAACTTGTATGAATTGCTGAGTGTTGCTTAGGGGACATTTAGGAGCCGATAGACTTTGAGTTTTGCATCTTGCTTACCGGCACTTTGCCTGTTAAACAGATGGAGAGATGTGGGACGGGGCGCAGCAGACAGAAAAGCAAAACAAGGCAGACATATTGTGTCTGTCAGCAAAGCCTGGCATCCTTCGGGAGGTCTCTCAAGGTCACTTACCAAGCCAGGAAATCACTGCGCAGGAGAAGTACAGGCCGTGTTTGCCCATTTTTTTCATCTGATTTTGTTCCTTATGATGACATTGACTGTAGGGGGGGCAAATGTGCCTGTGTGCAGGTGTAACCTCCTGCAAGTAAGAGATTCAGAGGAACCTCAACAATAATGTGATACAAAATCTCCAAATTGATCCATGTAAAAATAAAGATGCACAGTATAAGGTTAGTTTAGCAAAATGAACATAGCCTGACACATTCTCCATCAGTGGGAGCCTATAGGGGGGCATGCATTTCTCCTAAAAGAGTACTGTCCCCCGACTGTTCACATAATTGTGACTATTATCATGATCACACATAAAAAACCAGAAGCCGGGATTCGCTAACTTGTGTTTAATTTTGAGTTATCGGACCTTCAGACGGGACCTCTGTCAATGGCACGTCTTATAGGTCTCAGTGATACAGTCCCTGAAATGCTATAAATCTGACCAGTGTTTTGTTGGAGTCTTCAGGCTTCTCAATGTCTTGGTCGGGACTTTTCTCGATTCGTCTTGTTGTCTCTCCTTCCTCCCTGGGTCTCCTCATGTGTCCAGAAGATAATAAAGCTGCATTGTAGTATTTTATTCTTAAAGGGATTATTTTAATTCAGCATGAAAAAAACTGGTTACTTTTGCTATTTACTATTTGTTGCAAAAATGCTCCAGTTCTGAGATATTCTTTGTAGTTTGTTACAGTGATGCCCCCTGGTATTTAATCTGTATAGTATTGTGGATGTCTACCTCCTGAGATTGTCTAAGAAGCTCAGTCTTATTTTTCAAATGGCTCCAGATGTATCTATTGTTAGAAATTGCAACATTTTAATGGAGAGAGCTGCACCAGAGATACCACACCCCCTGAGCTATGACATGGAGACAGCTGCAGCAGAAAGGACATGCCTCCTGAGCTGTGAAAGGGACATAGTTGCATCAAAGAAACCCCCCACCAGAACTGTGATAGGGACAGCTGCTGTAGAAAGGCTCATCACCTGATCTGTGATAGGGAGAAAACTGCAGCATAGATGACACACCCCCTGAACTGTGACAGGGAGAATGCTGCTGCAGAAAAGTCTCTTCCCCCTGAGCTATGACAAGGAAAGAGCTGCAGCAAAAAGGACACATCCCTGAGCTGCGACAGGGAGAGAGCTGCTGCATAAAGGACACACCCCCTGAGCTGTGATAGTGGAGTAGCTGCAGCAGAAAGGAAACATCCCTGAGATGTGACAGGTAGAAAGCTGCAGCAGAAAGGACGCACACCCTGAGCTGTGATAGTGGAGTAACTGCAGCAGAAAGGAAACATCCCTGAGCTGTGACAGGTAGAAAGCTGCAGCAGAAAGGACACACACACTGAGCTGTGATAGTGGAGTAACTGCAGCAGAAAGGAAACATCCCTGAGCTGTGACAGGTAGAAAGCTGCAGCAGAAAGGACATGCCCTCTGAGAAAGGATAGACTTCTTTTCACACCTGTTATTGTCTCCATTGTGTTCGCTGCATGCAATTCATTAGTAAGTGTGGAATACCCCTTTAAGCTTTAGGGTTGGTTTGATCTGGTCAGGTCTACACTTCTCCTGTCCTCCTTCAAGAAGCACTGGGACCTGAACAATCCAGATCTTAGCTTTAATAAAACCATTCTTCTATAATTCTTATTCTACTGGTTTCTATCATATTCCTTCACTTCTAGATTCTTTATTGTTGCGCTCCTGGCTCCACATATTACTGACACATTCACCATTTCTAAAGTCAGAGGTCCCACCAGAATATTGGTTGGTCCAGTCCTTTGCAGCCATACGAGGGTGGAAACCCCTTCTGCAATGTGAAGCTCCTTTGTCACAAACTTTTAGGTTAATGATGCATTTTGGGTGAAGAAATCCTTTAATTCTCCAAACTGGCTGTGATTGCTGTAATTATGAGCGTTTACCTGGAGTTTACTTGACCTGTTTTTGGATCTTGCACTTTTTTTGTAAGTCTTTTTGCCTTTACCTGTCGACACCCTCACAGTGAGTGTTATCTAACAGAGCCGCGCTCCTCCCAGATCAAAGTGAACATCTACCATTAATTCTCCAGCAGAGAAAGATTCTACAGCGCCGACTTAATTGAATAACTTTCCTTTTCTTTTATCCATCTGCCTGAAGGAACGACAAAGTGTCATCTCTCCCAAAAGTTGACATCTCTGATATCTAAAATCTAATTATTACAAACTATTTTCACAGCGAGAGCAGTGATATTGAGTTCAGTTAATATCTGTTTTCTTCAGTTAAGACAGGAAAAGTCTGCGTAAACATGGAAGGTGATTCTTACTTTACGGTGGAAGGATTCCCTGAGCGCAGAAGAGGACAAAATGCGGTTATCAATTACTTCAATTATTACTACAATAGTTACATTGTATCTATATGTTTGTGACTCATCAACTTCAATTAGGTTTTCCAAGATGTTTTTCTGCTTTTTGATCTACCTTTTTTTTTAGAAAGCTTGGTGCCAAGCATTTGGCCAAAAGTATGTGAACTCCTGCTCTATAGGATTAAGATCTTGGGAGTTTGAAGACCAGGGAAACAAGGAAAATTTGTTGTCATATTTCTGGAAGCAATCCATGAGTATTGTCCTTCTACCAGAAACAGCTGCCATGAAGGGATGAACCTAGTCGGTCTCAAAGCTTAGGAGAACCTACTGTCCAAATGTTCATCCACAGGTATCAGAGGAACCGTGGTGTGCCAAGAAAACATTTTCCACACTAAAGTGTTACTGAAGGAGTCACCCATTTATATTGCTTGTCCTACCATCAGAATGGTGCAACATCTGGATCCATCTGATTAGGCCACGTTTCTACATTGCTTAGTGACCCAATTTTTAGTTTTTTTCCACTCTTGAATCTTGCCTTTCTGGCAATAGCTGGCTTGTTGGAGAGGAAGTAGCTGGCTTGTTGAAGAGGAAGCAGCTAGCTTGTTGAGGAGGAAGTAGCTGGCTTGTTGAAGAGGAAGCAGCTAGCTTGTTGAGGAGGAAGTAGCTGGCTTGTTGAAGAGGAAGTAGCTAGCTTGTTGAAGAGGAAGTAGCTGGCTTGTTGAAGAGGAAGTAGCTGGCTTGTTAAGGAGCAAGTGGCTAGCTTGTTGAGGGAAGAAATAGCTAGCTTGTGGGTTAATGTATCTAGTTTGTTGAGGGAGGATGTAGCTAGATTGTTGAAGGAGGAAGTAGTGGACTCATTGAAGAGGAAGTAGCTTGCTTGTTGAGGAGGAAGTAGCTGGCTTGTTGAAGAGTAAGTAGCTAGCTTGTTGAGGAGCAAGAGGCTAGCTTGTTGAGGAGGAAGTAGCTGGCTTGTTGAAGAGGAAGTAGCTGGCTTGTTGAAGTGGAAGCAGATGGCTTTTTGAGGAGGAAGTAACTGGCTTGTAAAAGAGGAAGTAGCTGGCTTGTTGAAGAGGAAGTAGCTAGCTTGTTGAGGGGCAAGTGGATAGCTTGTTGAGAAGGAAGTAGCTGGCTTGTTGAAGAGGTAGTAGCTGGCTTGTTGAGGGAAGAAATAGCTAGCTTGTGGGTTAAATGTATCTAGTTTGTTGAGGGAGGATGTAGCTAGATTGTTGAAGGAGGAAGTGGTGGGCTTGTTGAAGAGGAAGTATCTGGCTTGTTGAGGAGGAAGTAGCTGGTTTGTTGAAGAGGAAGTAGCTGGCTTGTTGAGGAGGAAGTAGCTGACTTGTTGAGGAGGAAGTAACTGGCTTTTTGAAGAGGAAATAGCTGGCTTGTTGAGGAGGAAGTAGCTGGCTTTTTGAAGAGGAAATAGCTGGCTTGTTAAGGAGCAAGTGCCTAGCTTGTTGAGGGAAGAAATAGCTAGCTTGTGGGTTAATGTATCTAGTTTGTT
The DNA here is from genome assembly GCA_900303285.1 of Rhinella marina. NCBI lineage: Eukaryota > Metazoa > Chordata > Amphibia > Anura > Bufonidae > Rhinella > Rhinella marina. The sequence continues at coordinate 15,647 of ONZH01014842.1, read as the reverse complement.
GAGGGAGGATGTAGCTAGATTGTTGAAGAGGAAGTAGCTGGCTCGTTGAAGAGGAAGTAGCTGGCTTGTTGAAGAGGAAGTAGATGGCTTGTTGAAGTGGAAACAGCTGGCTTGTTGAAGTGGAAGCAGCTGGCTTGTTGAGGAGGAAGCAGCTGGCTTGTTGAAGAGGAAGTAACTGGCTTGTTGAAGAGGAAGTAACTGGCTTGTTGAGGAGGAAGTAGCTGGCTTGTTGAGGAGGAAGTAGCTGGCTTGTTGAGAGGTAAGTAGCTGGCTTGTTGAGAGGTAAGTAGCTGGCTTGTTGAAGAGGAAGTAGCTGGCTTGTTTAAAAGGAAGTAGCTGGCTTGTTGAGAAAGAAATAGCTAGCTTGTTGTGGTTATTGAGTCTAGTTTGTTGAGGGAAGATGTAGCTAGCGGGAGCAAGGAAGCAGCTGGCTTGTTGAAGAGAAGTAGCCAGCTTGTCAAGGTGAAAGAATCTAACATGTTGAGGAAAGTAGCTAGATTTATGAAGGAGTCACTAGCTACTGTAGCTTCCCTTCCAAGGACGCACAGTAATGCGGAGCTCCAAGTCCTTGATGCAAAAATCGACCATGATGTGCCATTAATAGTAGTATCCTTTTCTTCTATTGGGACTGGGATGTGACTGTAAGCCCTGCACCCCTATAGTTTAACCCCTGTTTGTGTCCTATTTATGTACCATAGACTAGATGATAATATGGGATTTATGACAAACTGATGGGGGTGGAGTATTGTACCTTCAGCTGAGGTAAACTCTGAAAATATACAATTTAGCAGAATTTCCTATTTCAGGGCTGTTTCTGCACTATTTAAGATTTTTGGGAAAGCTGGGTTAGCCTCCTATACTAGCCTCCATTGTCTTATATTGTGGTAAAACAGATCTGTGATAGGAAACTAGCGGCCTTTACCAAGAGACAAATCAAAATAAAGAAGCTGAACTCCAAGTTTCTCCCGGTAAGTATCAAACGTGACATATGATCCCAAGACGTTGGTAATGATTCACGAATTGGCTTTCAACATGTGAGAAGAGCCTATTTCCTTCATAAGTATGTGCCCCCCTCAGGTTATTCCACCATTACTGTCATGTTTATGATTTCCAAGGTGCATTTGCCATTTGTAACCCACGTGTCCCATGACCCTGTTATCCTATTATAGAATCTAAAGACATAGCAATGTCACAATGTTATCACATTATTATCACCCCCCGGCTGTGACTGAGGTGTAAAATCTCATCGAGGTTTGAGCTGATCTAAGAACCTCACCTCTAATCCCTCCCCTGTGCCTCTATTAGAATTTCACCATTTGATCAGCGCCTCACATTATCTCTTATTCCATAAGCAGTAGGGACATTGGAGCAGTTTATGACATTACATAGGATCAGGATCAAAGTCGGAAGCAACCGCTTTGAGGCGCAGGGAAATGACTGTGATTTGATGGGCAGACCCCGGGGCCAAGGTTTTTTTTTTTTTTTTGCGCCATTAAAAATGTTCTGATCTTATTTTTTTATTTAAGCTAGAGATGATTTCAGTGTGTTGCAGGAATGATTCACATCCTGTGGATTTTTCCTATTAGGGAGAGGCTGAAATATTAGGATGGAGCGTATAAATAATTCACATAATTCACCGGGAAGAAAGAGAAATAATTATCTCTGAAGATCTCATTATTATTGGAGACCAGTCAGAAGAAGCGAGTTCTCACATGACTGCGTCCTGCAGGTTTTGTGGATTTTCGAGGGTTTTTTTGTATCAGAGAATGTTGGTTTTGTGAGATTTTAACGACAAACTGAGTTATAGCTAAATAAATCGAATAGATCAAAACCCTACTCCGGAACTTCACGTCTATCCTCATGCATTTAGCACAATGTTATCAATTGGCTGGAATGTGTTTTTTTTGTCTTCCACTCCAAGACCTCCTGTCCTACTAAACCTATCTTAGATAACTATAGAACCCTATGGTAGACCCATGGGACCTCTGTTGGCTGCCGTATGAGATTACGGGCATTTTATTACCCATTTTCCGCCATCTTGTTTTTGTATTTACCAGTTTGCAGAACAGTATTTTGCATTTTGAGTTGGTGGCAGCAATTAATTCTGGGCTAAAGTGAAATAAAAACTTCAAGTCAAATTATTTCTGAGTCTTTAATAACAATAAATGAGAAGTTGTTTCTTTCGGGTTCTTAGTCATCATTATGTTAAATAATTCCTGTAGTTTTTACCACTCATGACCACTACAAGGAACCTAGTCATCACAGTCATGGAAGCAGAAGAGATGTGTTACCTGGTTCATGTTCTGAGGGTTAGATTTTATATTGAAAATGTGCAAAGTTAATGAAAAGTGTCACAATTCAGGGGTAAGTGCAGCCCTGAACTCAACCCCACCACTGACCCTGCCTACTTGCACGGCAATGGTGTACAACTTGTCGACAGTCCCTAGTCTAGGTACGTGTTGGGGCGTACAGGGAGGGGAAACAACGGGAGAAAACAATAGACAAAAGACAGAACACAATAAGAGGGTAATCACCAAGCTGAGGTCAAACCAAGAAGTCACGTCAAAACCTGGGGAGCAAACAGGAGCGAAGTCAATAACACGAGCCAAGGTCATAATCCGAGAGGTAATGAGATACAAGAGGATGAGACGAGAACGAAGTCAAATACACAAGCCGAAGTCCAAGCACACTAGTCACAGGAGTTCACAAGTAGCAAGTACTAGAAGTAAGACCAATCATAGGCAACCTGTGGCCAGCAGGCTGCCTGTTTAAATAGACCCAGCAGATGGGTCACGTGACGTGGCTGGCGTCACGTGAGCCAAATCAGAAACCTCAATACACCTGAATGCTGACTCATGGGCGTTGGGGCTCAGCTCCCCTGCTGCTTGTCGTCTAGGGGATGGAAGACATTGGCCATGCTTGTGAAGCATCCGTTGCCGGGTCCTCCCCTCCCCTGGGTTGCTAGGGATGTGAAGACGCCGACCGAATCCACAGCTGACTCCTCCTCCCTCCTTATCGCCATGGAGATGAGGAGGCAGGCCATGTCCTTACTCCTGAACAGACTCAGGAGACCGGCGGCACTGTAGGGAGGGAGTGCACTGCTGGCTCCTCATTACAAAAAGTCATCATCATTTAGCTGCTGGGAGGACTTCATGATTTCCTCCAAGGTAGGGGAAGACACAGTGGGTCCAATGACAAAGGAAGAATCCAATGACACTTGACTACAACCCCTAGATGAAGTTGACTCCTTGTGACCACATGTCCATTATTTGTCCAGAATATTTTCTCTCTTTGAGTCTTTAAGAGCCTTATTGCGGTATTTGTGATTCCTGTCTAGAGACCGGGGTGAAATCTTCATCTTTCTCCTTCAATTCTCTCATCTACAGAGAAATGAATCAGAACTTCAGTTTTTTCATTAGGACTTCAAAGGAAAAATTGGTCAAGGTTGCCCCTTTTTGTACTTAAACTTTTTTTCAAATGTCCATTAGAGTAAATTTCTTAAAAGTCGATCTGTGTGATTGAGTAGTATGATTCCATTTGGGTCTTATCTCTCTCTCCAAAAATCCCCCTAGGTTAAAAAAGATTCTGATTTAATATTAATCTGAACTTTTCAAAAAGTTCTCATCAAATTTTGATTCTATGAAATCAAATCATCTCTGATGTCCACCCAAAATTGCATTAAAAAATAGTTTTTGTCAGTGATGGCCATTTCAGCAGACACAGCACATGATGGAAATGAAATCTGTCACAGAAAATCTGGTCTAGATAATAAAGCTGTCTTCTCAGAAAGGTTTTCGTTTGGAGAGGTTTCACTGTATAGAGAAGCAATACCAGATGTCCTATAGGAGACCCACTGGCCAAAATCCACCATCCTTTGAGGTTCTAGATATCTTCACCACCTGATCTGCGTGAATATGCCATAATGGTAAGAAAAGCAAGAACCAAGGGAATATATCTCCATTGGGGGTATTTTCTATTGTAGAGCTTTATTTGCTACTATAGCTTTAGTGTTGAGCTAAGTTCTTGAAAATTTGATTTAGCTGCTTCGCTAAATTTTACAAAAAAAATTGCTTTGTGCCAAATTACTTTGCATTTCTTTGTAAGTATTGGGTGCAATGACAGGCAACAGTGATGGTGCCACCCCCATCATTGTACCCCTCAGATGCCGCTTTCATCGTTGATCGCGGGATCTGACTTTAATATCAAAGGGGTTGTCCCACGAAAAATATTCTACAGTTTTCAAACCAGCACCTGGATCTGAATACTTTTGTAATTTCATGTAATTAAAAATTTAGCATAGCCCTTGAGTTATTCAATAAACTGTATCTGTATAGCGCCACCTGCTGTTTGTTTTTTTTCTTATTTCTTTGACCTGCTCACTGACAAGGTCGCACATGCTCAGTTTCATCCTTCATCTGCCTCCTGAACTGTGATAGGGAGAACATGGACACGCCTCCTGTGCTGTGATAGGGAGACCTGAGACAAATCCCCTGAGCTGTGATAGGGAGAGCTATGACACACCTCCTGAGCTGTGATAGGGAGAGCTGAGACACGCCTCCTGAGCTGTGATAGGGAGAGCTGAGACACACCTCCTGAGGCTGTGATCAGGGAGAGCTGAGACAACACCTCCTGAAGCTGTGATAGGGAGAGCTGAGACACACACCTGAGCTGTGATAATAAGAGCTGGACACGTCCCCTGAGCTGTGATAGGGAGAGCTGAGACACGCCCCCTGAGCTGTGATAGGGAGAGCAGGGACACCCCCCTGAGCTGTGATAGGGAGAGCATGGACATGCCCCCTGGAGCTGTGATAGGGAGAGCTGAGACCACGCCTGCTGAGCTGTGATAGGGAGAGCAGAGACACGCCTCCTAAGCTGTGATAGGGAGAGCAGGGACACGCCCCCTGAGCTGCAGCAGAAAAGACACTCCCCTTGAGCTTTCAGCTTGATATAAATCTAGCAGAGCAATGAATGGGGAGACCTCTGAATCCATGTGAGGTACAGGGCTGGTTCTAGCTTTATTAGAAAGAGATTGCCATGTACTATATGATCTCTGATTTTAATTTTTTACATTAGTTATGGGATAACCCCTTTAAGGTCTAAAAATAATTTAAATCATACTTACCTCATTCATTTGAGTGTGAAGAGCCCACCACTGGCATCTTGATTGAAGATCCAATGCAAAATCTCACCTGGCACTTGACATCATCACGTTGGCTGGTGTGGTGACATCACCGCACACGAGATTTCAATCATGATGGCGGTGGCGGATTATTTGTGCTCAAATGGATGAGGTGAGTATGATTTTTTTTTAACGCCATGTCAGGGAAAATTGATTCATTACTTGGAAATTCAGCTTTGCGGCGAATCAAATTTTCCCTGAAATTTGGATCGAATTCCACTTCAGACGCTTTGATTTGCTCAACACTAAATAGCTAAACTAAGTATATTCCAGCAGTGCAATATCTGTTTACTTAAATGTGGCAAACATATCTCCTTAGGAGCAAAATTCACCCATTGACAAAGCACCAAAGATTTTCATGATTTACAAATCTCTAAACACCATATCTACTAGTCATCCAGGTTAACCAGGTTAGTTTACCAGGTTTGCCAGGAACATGTTTTAGCGGTTTCCCCAATATGCTACATAACACGTAATAAGGATACATTGTCATAGATATAGATTTGTCTTGGAGCATAAAGCCCCGGTCTAGTAAATCATTGATGTCCATGAAATATCTTTCCTTTTCCTTCTTTTCCGACATTTGCGGCTATTTGTTATTAATGATGTCTTATAATTAGTACAATCCTTTATTTCATCGCTTTCTGCTGTTTGATGCTCCATACATTGACAGTCTTTAGAAGAAGCTAAACCCTGGTGGGCACCACAGGTAGTAAAAGTCACATAATAACATTCAATAATCAATTCAAAAAGTGAAAAGACGTCAATATCAAAAGAGCTCCAGATACCTTTGTAATGATAATTGGATTCCTGTGTATATTTTTCTGGGTCGACTCATTTAATGAACAACATATCCCAAGATGAGTGACCTAAGATGACCTGCTATTAAATACATGATTTTTGATACTTTGCCATGAGATGTCTGTGTTATATGTGTATGTCTGTGTTATATGTGTCTATGTGTGGCCACCCAGTGGCTGTCATGTGAATTGCAGCCTGTTAAGGTTTTTTGGTACCATGTGAATATACCATATTGAATATGTTTCATGAGAAATAGGTGTCCCCAAATTCAAGATAAGGTTCATAGTGGACACAACTGTATAATACATAACAAGGTACTGGGTGTACAGAAAGTTCCATGTCTATAGACAATACCATCTTAGGGAGGTATTTCCAATTTTTTTTTTAACTAATGACCTATCATGAGATGGAGGAACCTATTATGGTATAGTAATAGCCCAAAGCCTCAAGCAGACTTTGGCAGCTATTACTAGAATATGCCAATACAGGCCAGCAGGTGGCAGCACTGTATTGGTATATTGTAAATGAAGTGTTAAATGATGGCTATTTAGCCATCACAGAACACAATGGGAAATCTAATGATTGTCAATTATAGTCACCCTGAGTGACTTTAAAAAAAGTTTAAAAAAAAGTTTTTAAAAATAATAAAAAGATATAAACGTTCATATGATTCATATGAACGCCTTAAAAAACAAAAACCTCATAAAACTGTAGCAGAATTGTTTTTTTTCTCCAATTCCACTACATTTTGAATTTTTTTTTCCAGCTGTCCACTACATCATATTCAATATAAAATAGTGCCATTAGAAACTACAACTTGTCTCATAAATAATAAGCCCTCACAAGGCTATGTGAACAGAAAAATAAAAAAGTTATGTCTCCAGGAAATCGGGCAGTGAAAAATAAAAACGAAAAAAAAAAAACTTAAAATCCAAGGTCCTTTGAGGGTTATATATATCACGGCAGACTCATTTGCTCTAGTAATCATTGGCTGTCCATGACCATAAGGACAGAAAATATGTATAGAAAAGCTCAGTTCCCTTAAGAATTTTTTTTCAAATTTATACTTTTGATTTTTACTCTTGTAGTAACCCAGACCTGGTATTGTGTATCATGAATTTTACTGTTTGCTTCTGTCCATAACTATCAGCAAAGAATGATGGCAAAGATTGGCATAGAAACTGGGTAAACCATCGGTCTGCCCTGTTGGTATGAGTCTGGTCCTGCTCCTGGGGGGTTGATAGAAGGGAGCTTGGTCTGTCCTAGAACTAGGGTCAGTTCCTTCTGTTCTCTAAGAGATGTCGTGTCCCTCCCTGTCTTACCCCACCTGAGGTACACACTTCTGTCCTCTTACATGCCTATGACTCTGTTCTCTACACCCACCTCCTGTCTGCTCCACCCCTCTTCTGTCCTCTACACACACCTTTCCTGTTCTGCTCCACTCCCCTTCTGTCTTACCCCACCTCCGTCCTGCTCAAAGACCGACCACACACTTCCCCTCTTTCTGTTACTCATACCCCTCTGTTTCGCCTCTGTTTCTTCTCTCCCCCCTCTTCTGTCCTCATACAACACACCTCCTGTCCCTGCTTCCACCTCCTCTTTGTCTCTCCTCGTTGCTCCACCTTGCCATCCCTTGTTGTCCCGCCCCTCTTCTGTCATCACGCCACCGTCGTCCTGTTATCTTCTCCCACGCTACCCTCTTCTGTCTCTTAAACTCCGTCGCTCCTCCTTCCCTGCTTTACACACCCCTTCTGCTCTTTCGTCTCTCACCCACCTCCTGGTTCTGCTCCCACACCTTCTCCTGTCTTTACACCCTCCGTCCCGCTCCCAACCCTTCCCTGTCATCCTGGTCATCCACACCACGGTCCTGTCCTCCTGTCCTGCTGACCTCTTCTTGTCTCCACACCCCACCTCCTGTCCCTGCTCCACCCCTCTTCTGTCTTTCTCGCTCTCTGTCCTCTTGCCCACCCGCTTTCTGTCCTCATACACCCCACCTCCTGTCCCTGCTCCACCCCTCTTCTGGTCATCCACGAAGCTCCTGTCCTGCTCCCACCCCTCTTCTGTCCTCTACACCCACCTCTGTCACACTCCAACCCCTTTCTATCTCTACACCCCCCCTCCTGTCCATGTCCCACCCCTTCTGTCCTCTACAACCCACTCCTGTGTGCTCCCACCGCATCTTCTATCCTTACACCCACTCCTGTCCCTGCTCCCACCCCTTATCCTCTACACCCACTTCTGTGCCGCTGCTCCCACCCCACCCTTTCTGTTCCTTTACACCCCCCTCCTGCACTGCTCCCACCTCTCTATTCTTCTACACCCACTCCTGTCCTGCGCACCCCCTTCTGTCATCCACACCCACCTCCTGTCGGCCACTCGCCTCTTCTATCCTCTAATACCCCACCGTCCTGTTTCGCTCCAACCCCCTCATTCTGTCTCTACACCACCCACCTCCTGTCCTGCTCCACCCCTCTTCGTCCTCTACCCACCACGCACCACTCCTGTCTCGCTGATCCACCTTTTGTCGCCTCGCTACATGACCCCGACCACCTACCCTGCTACAGCTGCTCCCACTCTTCTTGTCTTCTACACCCCACCTACATCTGTTTCTGCTCCCAACTCAGTACCTCGTTCTATTCTCTCACACCCCACCCTGTCCCTGCTCCCACCCTCTTCTGTCATCCACACCCCACTCCTGTCCCACTCCCACCAATCTTCTATCCTATACACCCACCTCCTGTTTACTGCTCCCACCCCCTCATTGTCCTCTACTGTGTCACCCACTCCGTTTTCTGCTCCACCCCCTTCTGTCGCTCTACAACCACTCAACCTCTCCCTGCTCTTCTGCTCTCACACTGCACTCCAATTTGCTGTCTCCCATCTTCGGTCATTGCTAACCCCAGACGCTCTCTGACGCTGCTCGCCCTTCTTCGGAGACCCGCACTCTGTCGATGCTGCATGACCCTGCCATTTCTTCCTTCATTTCTGGTTTTTGGGTCTCTCTTTTGTCCTTACCCTCTGGTCCTGTCCACCTCGTTCTGTCTCTACACCCAACCTCGTGTCCTGCTCATCCCTTTCTGTCCTAAACCATCCTGTTTTCTGGCTCACTCTTCTGTCCTCTAACCCACTTGGGTCCTGCTGTTCAGACCTTCTTTCTGTTCTCTACAACCATCTCTGATCCTGCTCCCCACTCTTTGTCTCTACACCTCCTGTTTATGCTCACTCCTCTTCTGTCTTCTACACAATCCTGTCCTTGCTTCCCACCTTCTTCTGTCTTACACCACCTTCTGTGTCCCACCCTTTGTTTACCCCACTCCTTTTTCTGTCAACCTCTTTGTTCTAAACCACTCCTGTCCTGCTCAACCTTTTCGTTCTAACCCACTCTGTCATGTCACACTCTTCTGTTTTCTACCCACCTCTGTCGCCTGCTCCTTCTGTCCTACCCTCTGTCTGCCCACCTCTTTTCTTACACCCACCTCTGTCCGTGCTCCCTTTTCTACATTTAATCCACTCTGTCCCTGCTCCCACCCATCTTCTGTTCTCTACACTCAACTCTGTCCTGCTCCACTCTCTTTCTGTCCTCCCCACTCCTGTTTGCTTCACCCTTTGTCTCTACACCCACTCTGTCTGCTCCACTCCCTTCTGTTCTCACCCATCTGTTTCTGTCCTCCCTTTCTGTCCACCATCCTGTCTGCTCACCTCTTTCTGTCTATAACCACTCTGTATTGTCCCACCTCTCTTCGTCTTAACCAACTCTGTCCTGCTCCCACCCTCTTCCGTCATCTACACCCCACCATCCTGCCTGATCCCAGCCTCTTCGTCTCTACACCCACTCTGTCCTTGTCCACCTCTTTCTGTCTCTACACAGGTTGATGAACACGACCACTCTCAGTCCAAGAAACGCGGCCCATGTGTTGATCCAATGCCCCAGACCGACCAGCACAGTCCTGACCCAAACTGATTCAATCATGCTGATCTATGATCCAGTAATTTCCCGATTGTAGGTCTGTTGTACTGTCTGTCAAAGGTCTGTAGGTCTGTCAAAAATTTTCAAAAATGTCCTTTTATCACTGTACAGCAATTCTTAATGATTTACAGTTCTGTGAATAGTTTTTGACCCTTCATCTACATCTGACGAGGACCTGTGACATCACTATATAACTGAGCTCTGAGGTCACCATTCAGACTCCACCAGAGCAGCCATCCGGCTGGAGCTTGCTTCTTGTAGGTGTTAATTGTTTCCGACAAAGGAGATGGGATCTCTGAATCTCAGGTATTTTATCTCGCCATTTATATAAAATATGCTCTGAAAGTCGTGCAGAAAACAGCAATGTTCAGCACTTACAAAGGTTAATTCCAGAGACTATGGACGGCGATGCATAATAGATCATCTCTACACTTTACCTCCGCTCCTGCACTCCGCCTCATCTTTAAAACTGTCACATCCAACAAAGATGCTGAACCCGATGGAAATATTTATATAAAAAGTTTGCAAAATAATAAAAAATATAAAACAGACAATGCAGCAGTAAATCCCCCCCCCCGAACGGATAATGGGAATGATAATAGTAAGGATGGTGGGGATGATGATGGTGAAACGGGTGATGCCAATGATGGGAAATTCCCTCTTAGACCTGGAACACTGCCTTACAGGACAAGTTCAACTGAATGTAACCAGACCTTTAACTTAGTGAACTGTTTATTCATTCTGGCCAAAAAGGACTTCTAATCCATTTGCAAATTAGGACTTAAGTGCACCTAGGGTAGAGCCAAGGCACTCTATGCACCCTTGTTCCTCCAGCTTCTTATTGATTGATTGATTGACAGGAACAAGGTCCGGTACAGTCATCTACCCTACACATGTCAATGAAGAAGAGGGAGAGGCTCATAGAGGAAAGAAGAGGGGCAACAGTGTCCATATGGCTTTGGACTACCCTTGGTGCACTTAACTGCTCATTTGCATATGGATAAAACAGTTGTCTCTTGAATGAAGTAATAGAGCAATATCTGGTGTAGAATTCTGTTTCTGGAGAACAGACAATACAGATAGAAGATGTAATGTAACTGCACAAGCAGAATAGTGAGTGCAGCTCTGGAGTATAAAACAGGATGTAACTCAGGATCAGTACAGGATAAGTAATGTATGTACACAGTGACTGCACCAGCAGAATAGTGAGTGCAGCTCTGGAGTATAATACAGGATGTAACTAAGGGTCAGTACAGGATAAGTAATGTATGTACACAGTGACTGCACCAGCAGAATAGTGAGTGCAGCTCTGGAGTATAATACAGGATGTAACTCAGGATCAGTACAGGATAAGTTATGTATGTACACGGTGACTGCACCAGCAGAATAGTGAGTGTAGCTCTGGAGTATAATACAGGATGTAACTCAGGATCAGTACAGGATAAGTAATGTATGTACACAGTGACTGCACCAGCAAAATAGTGAGTGCAGCTCTGGAGTATAATACAGGATGTAACTCAGGATCAGTACAGGATAAGTAATGTATGTACACAGTGACTGCACCAGCAGAATAGTGAGTGCAGCTCTGGAGTATAAAACAGGATGTAACTCAGGATCAGTACAGGATAAGTAATGTATGTACACAGTGACTACACCAGCAGAATAGTGAGTGCAGCTCTGGAGTATAATACAGGAAGTAACTCGGGATCAGTAGAGGATAAGTAATGTTGTACATAATGACTGCACCAGCAGAATAGTGAGTGCAGCTCTGGAGTATAATTCAGGATGTAACTCAGGATCAGTACAGGATAAGTAATGTATGTACACAGTGACTGCACTAGCAGAATAGTGAGTGCAGCTCTGGAGTATAATACAGGATGTAACTCAGAATCATTACAGGTTAAATAATGTATGTACACAGTGACTGCACCAGCAGAATTGTGAGTGCAGCTCTGTAATATAATTCAAGATGTAACTCAGGATCAGTACAGGATAAGTAATGTATGTACACAGTGATTGCACCAGCAGAATAGTGAGTGCAGCTCTGGAGTATAATACAGATGTAACTCAGGATCAGTACAGGATAAGTAATGTATGTACACAGTGACTGCACCAGCAGAATAGTGAGTGCAGCTCTGGAGTATAATACAGGATGTAACTCAGGATTAGTACAGGATAAGTAACGTATGTACACAGTGATTGCACCAGCAGAATAGTGAGTGCAGCTCTGGAGTATATTACAGGATGTATCTCAGGATCAGTACAGGATAAATAATGTATGTACACAGTGACTGCACCAGCAGAATAGTGAGTGCAGCTCTGGAGTATAATACAGGATATAACTCAGGATCCAGTACAGGAATAAATAATGTATGTACACAGTGACTGCACCAGCAGAATAGTGAGTGCAGCTCTGGAGTATAATACAGGATATAACTCAGGATCAGTACAGGATAAGTAATGTATGTACACAGTGACTGCACCAGAAAAATAGTGAGTGCAGCTCTGGAGTATAATACAGGATGTAACTCAGGATCAGTACAGGATAAATAATGTATGTACACAGTGACTGCACCAGCAGAATAGTTAGTGCAGCTCTGGAGTATAATACAGGATGTAACTCAGGATCAGTACAGGATAAGTAATGTATGTACACAGTGACTGCACCAGCAGAATAGTGAGTGCAGCTCTGGAGTATAATACAGGATGTAACTCAGGATCAGTACAGGATAAGTAATGTATGTACACAGTGACTGCACCAGCAGAATAGTGAGTGCAGCTCTGGAGTATAATACAGGATGTAACTCAGGATCAGTACAGGATAAGTAATGTATGTACACAGTGACTGCACCAGCAGAATAGTGAGTGCAGCTCTGGAGTATAATACAGGATGTAACTCAGGATCAGTACAGGATAAGTAATGTATGTACACAGTGACTGCACCAGCAGAATAGTGAGTGCAGCTCTGGAGTATAATACAGGATGTAACTCAGGATCAGTACAGGATAAGTAATGTATGTACACAGTGACTGCACCAGCAGAATAGTGAGTGCAGCTCTGGAGTATAATACAGGATGTAACTCAGGATCAGTACAGGATAAGTAATGTATGTACACAGTGACTGCACCAGCAGAATAGTGAGTGCAGCTCTGGAGTATAATACAGGATGTAACTCAGGATCAGTACAGGATAAGTAATGTATGTACACAGTGACTGCACCAGCAGAATAGTGAGTGCAGCTCTGGAGTATAATACAGGATGTAACTCAGGATCAGTACAGGATAAGTAATGTATGTACACAGTGACTGCACCAGCAGAATAGTGAGTGCAGCTCTGGAGTATAATACAGGATGTAACTCAGGATCAGTACAGGATAAGTAATGTATGTACACAGTGACTGCACCAGCAGAATAGTGAGTGCAGCTCTGGAGTATATAATACAGGATGTAACTCAGGATCAGTACAGGATAAGTAATGTATGTACACAGTGACTGCACCAGCAGAATAGTGAGTGCAGCTCTGGAGTATAATACAGGATGTAACTCAGGATCAGTACAGGATAAGTAATGTATATGTACACAGTGACTGCACCAGCAGAATAGTGAGTGCAGCTCTGGAGTATAATACAGGATGTAACTCAGGATCAGTACAGGATAAGTAATGTATGTACACAGTGACTGCACCAGCAGAATAGTGAGTGCAGCTCTGGAGTATAATACAGGATGTAACTCAGGATCAGTACAGGATAAGTAATGTATGTACACAGTGACTGCACCAGCAGAATAGTGAGTGCAGCTCTGGAGTATAATACAGGATGTAACTCAGGATCAGTACAGGATAAGTAATGTATGTACACAGTGACTGCACCAGCAGAATAGTGAGTGCAGCTCTGGAGTATAATACAGGATGTAACTCAGGATCAGTACAGGATAAGTAATGTATGTACACAGTGACTGCACCAGCAGAATAGTGAGTGCAGCTCTGGAGTATAATACAGGATGTAACTCAGGATCAGTACAGGATAAGTAATGTATGTACACAGTGACTGCACCAGCAGAATAGTGAGTGCAGCTCTGGAGTATAATACAGGATGTAACTCAGGATCAGTACAGGATAAGTAATGTATGTACACAGTGACTGCACCAGCAGAATAGTGAGTGCAGCTCTGGAGTATAATACAGGATGTAACTCAGGATCAGTACAGGATAAGTAATGTATGTACACAGTGACTGCACCAGCAGAATAGTGAGTGCAGCTCTGGAGTATAATACAGGATGTAACTCAGGATCAGTACAGGATAAGTAATGTATGTACACAGTGACTGCACCAGCAGAATAGTGAGTGCAGCTCTGGAGTATAATACAGGATGTAACTCAGGATCAGTACAGGATAAGTAATGTATGTACACAGTGACTGCACCAGCAGAATAGTGAGTGCAGCTCTGGAGTATAATACAGGATGTAACTCAGGATCAGTACAGGATAAGTAAATGTATGTACACAGTGACTGCACCAGCAGAATAGTGAGTGCAGCTCTGGAGTATAATACAGGATGTAACTCAGGATCAGTACAGGATAAGTAATGTATGTACACAGTGACTGCACCAGCAGAATAGTGAGTGCAGCTCTGGAGTATAATACAGGATGTAACTCAGGATCAGTACAGGATAAGTAATGTATGTACACAGTGACTGCACCAGCAGAATAGTGAGTGCAGCTCTGGAGTATAATACAGGATGTAACTCAGGATCAGTACAGGATAAGTAATGTATGTACACAGTGACTGCACCAGCAGAATAGTGAGTGCAGCTCTGGAGTATAATACAGGATGTAACTCAGGATCAGTACAGGATAAGTAATGTATGTACACAGTGACTGCACCAGCAGAATAGTGAGTGCAGCTCTGGAGTATAATACAGGATGTAACTCAGGATCAGTACAGGATAAGTAATGTATGTACACAGTGACTGCACCAGCAGAATAGTGAGTGCAGCTCTGGAGTATAATACAGGATGTAACTCAGGATCAGTACAGGATAAGTAATGTATGTACACAGTGACTGCACCAGCAGAATAGTGAGTGCAGCTCTGGAGTATAATACAGGATGTAACTCAGGATCAGTACAGGATAAGTAATGTATGTACACAGTGACTGCACCAGCAGAATAGTGAGTGCAGCTCTGGAGTATAATACAGGATGTAACTCAGGATCAGTACAGGATAAGTAATGTATGTACACAGTGACTGCACCAGCAGAATAGTGAGTGCAGCTCTGGAGTATAATACAGGATGTAACTCAGGATCAGTACAGGATAAGTAATGTATGTACACAGTGACTGCACCAGCAGAATAGTGAGTGCAGCTCTGGAGTATAATACAGGATGTAACTCAGGATCAGTACAGGATAAGTAATGTATGTACACAGTGACTGCACCAGCAGAATAGTGAGTGCAGCTCTGGAGTATAATACAGGATGTAACTCAGGATCAGTACAGGATAAGTAATGTATGTACACAGTGACTGCACCAGCAGAATAGTGAGTGCAGCTCTGGAGTATAATACAGGATGTAACTCAGGATCAGTACAGGATAAGTAATGTATGTACACAGTGACTGCACCAGCAGAATAGTGAGTGCAGCTCTGGAGTATAATACAGGATGTAACTCAGGATCAGTACAGGATAAGTAATGTATGTACACAGT